>NW_025555398.1:0-45042 GCF_020424385.1 Procambarus clarkii | reverse complement strand
GATCTTCACTATCACATCTAGTTGTGTACACTCTGACCATCAGTGGCCCACGTGCTTGTCCTGGCACAGATGTTGTACCCTGATCTTGTCTAATATGCACTATCGGACACTATCCATAAGTTTTCTAGTTTCAAAGTGGTGTGTTGCACTTTGTATTATCACGAACACCGAATTTTCCGTGTATCCCTCTGATGTCCGAGATATGAAGCCTTATTAACGAGCGCGGCCAACGGCGACTCGGCACCCTCCCTCCCTTACGACTGTGTGTGTGTGTGTGTGTGTGTGTGTGTGTGTGTGTGTGTGTGTGTGTGTGTGTGTGTGTGTGTGTGTGTGTGTGTGTGTGTGTGTGTGTGTGTGTGTGTGTGTGTGTGTGTGTGTGTGTGTGTGTGTGTGTGTGTGTGTGTGTGTGTGTGTGTGTGTGTGTTTGTGTGTGTGGGTGTGTACTCACTTAATTGTGCTTGAGGGGGGTTGAGCTCTGGCTCTTTGGTCCCACCTCCCAACCGTCAATCAATTGGTGTACAGATTCCTGAGCCTACTGTGCTCTATCATACCTACATTTGAGACTGTGTATGGAGTCAGTCTCCACCACTTCACTGCTTCCACCTGTGTCCCCTTGTTCGCGTACCACCTGTGTTAAACAGATAAACTTTATCTACCCTGTCAATTCCTCTGAGAATTTTGTAGGTAGTGATCATGTCTCCCCTTATTCATCTGTCTTCCAGTGTCGTGAGGTGCATCTCATGCAGCCTTTCCTCATAACTCATGCCTCATGGGTCTGGGACTAGCCTAGTGGCATACCTCTGAACTTTTTTTTTGTTTGAAGTTGTTTTTTTAATGAATTCTTTTGAAGAAAATTGTTTTTTGAGTTGAAAAGTTTTTATTTTAATTAATTCTTTTGAATGAGTTTTGAAAAAGTTGTTTTTTTGAATGAATTCTTTTTTGAAGAAAACTTTTATTTTTTGTTTGAACTTTTTTTTTTTTTTTTTTTTGACGAAGCACAAGCTTTGTCTTGTGCTTAACAAGGTACGGGCTCTTGCTGGGGTGGCATACTTCAGGATTGGTGTTACATATGTGGTATACAAGGTTCTGAATGAATCCTTACACAGGTTCCTGAAAGCAGTTCTGATGTTAACCAGCCTCGCATACGCCGCAGATGTTATTCTTTTGATGTGGGCTTCAGGGGACAGGTTTGGTGTGATATCAACTCCTATATCTTTCTCTCTGTCCGTTTCATGTAGAACTTCATTTCTCATTCTGTATCCTGTGTCTGGTCTCCTGTTTCCACTGCCTAGTTTCATTACCCTGCATTTACTGGGGTTAAACTTTAACAGCCAATTATTGGACCAGTCATTCAGTCATCTTGTAGCCTCATACTGTCTAGGTCATCTTGTAGCCTCATACTATCTTCCTCCATCTTAATCCTCCTCATAATTTTTGCATCATCAGCAAACAATGAGAGGAATGATTCTATACCCTTTGGGAGATCATTTACATATATCAGAAACAGTATGGGTCCAAGGACCGAACCCTGCGGGACTCTACTGGTGACGTGTCGCCAGTCCGAGACCTCACCCCTCACAGTAACTCGCTGTCTTCTGTTACTTAGGTACTCCCTTATCAAATTGAGTACCTTCCCTTTCACTCCTGACTACATCTCCAGCTTTTGCACTAGTTTCTGGTATAGTACTGTATCAAAGGTTTTCTATCAAAAAATATGCAGTCTGCTCACCCCTCTCGTTCTTGCCTGATTTTTGTTGCCTGATCGTAGAATTCAATAAATCCTGTGAGGCAGGACTTGCCATCCCTGAAACTATGTTGGTGTTGTGTCACAAAGTTCTTTTGCTCCAGATGGTCCGCTAGCTTTTTTCGCACAATTTTCTCCAATAATTTGCATTTTATGGAAGTTAGGGACACTGGCCTGAAGTTCAGTGCCTCCTGTCTATCCCCCCCTTTTTGTATATTGAACTTTGTGTGCCGTCTTCCAAATTTTCACCTGTTCACCTGTTACCAGTGATTTGCTATACACCATGGAGAGTGGCAGACACAGTACTTCTGCTCCTTCCTTTAGTATCCATGGCGATATTCCATCCGGGCCTATAGCCTTTGTCACATCCAACTCTAGCAAAAGGAAAAGCTCCAGCAAATGTAAATCTCCATTGGAAATCTCAAATTCCTCTAGTGGTGCCTGGTTAACTGTTCCTTTTCTTATGTCTGGAACTTCTCCTTGCTCTACTGTGAAGACTTTCTTGAATTTCTTATTGAGTTCCTTGCACACTTCTTTGTCATTTGTAATGAATCTGTCTGCCCCTATCCTCAGTTTCATTACCTGTTCCTTCACTATTCTTTCTCCTGATGTTGCTGTGGAGCAATTTAGGTTGGGTCTTAGCCTTGCTTGCTATGTCTTTTTCATATTGCCTTTCTACCTCTTTTCTTACCATGACGTATTCATTCTTGGCTCTCTGGTATCCTTCTCTGCTCTCAAGTGTCCTGTTATTTCTATTGTTTCTCCATGCTCTTTTACTTTGTTGCTTAGTTAGCTTAGATCTCTAAATTAAAACATGGGTTTCTCATCTGCATTTCATTTTTTTCCTTTTGCGCTTGGATAAACCTTTCTGCTGCCTCCTTACACTTCGCCGTGATATATTCACACTCAGATGTGTGTGTGTGTGTGTGTATTCACCTAGTTGTATTCACCTAGTTTTGCTTGCGGGGGTTGAGCTCTGCTCTTTCGGCCCGCCTCTCAACTGTCAATCAACTGTTACTACTATTTTTTCCCCCACACCACACACACCCTAGGAAGCAGCCCGTGACAGCTGACTTATTCCCAGGTACCTATATATTGCTAGGTAACAGGGGGAATTAGGGTGAAAGAAACTCTGCCCATTGTTTCTCGCCGGTGCCCGGGATCGAACCCGGGACCACAGGATCACGCATCCAGCGTGCTGTCCGCTCAGCCTCTGGCCCCTGTGTGTGTGTGTGTGTGTGTGTGTGTGTGCCTAGTCACTGTTGATACACAACGTGGATAGTGTATTTTCCAACACAATGTTTTTCTGACTATATTTGGTTTTCAAATCTGTGTATCAAGTTATCCTCATCTTTCCTTCTTTCAAATACACTGTATTAACTTTAAATTTATACATAGGAGGCGGTTGTGTTCCTTTAGCTTTCATCTGTGTCGCTCAGTTTTGCTGTTCCTTATGATGAACATTGCAAATGTGTTTATTTTGCCGTGCTCTCTAGAATCTCTCCTTTAGTTGGTCCAGGTCTAGTTTCCTCAACATACCTCCAGTGTGACGAGATTCTCTTCATAGAAAACCTCTTCTCCATTGTAACGAGAGCAAATTTCCCCAAAAGTATATCTTCTGAAGTTTTAACTAGTCTCGATTCTAAGGTCCATCTGTCCTGGCCCTTGAAAGCAAGGTCAAAGTTGTATGGTTACCGTAAATGTGAAAGAAATCAATCAAAACCAAGAAATATTATGTTTCCGAAAGTACTTAAAAAAAATAAGTTTAATGGGACAGGTTCATGATAAACAAATATTTACGTGGACACTAATGAATAATACAAATGAACTAATGTGAATAAAAATGGAAGGGAGTGAATGACAAAAAGAAGGTGTAGGCTTGTTATTGAATAAAGATTGGCATTTTGTAGAAGAAGTGTCAATAAAGATTGGCACTTGTCCCTCTGTAGTTGAATACGTTTTGGGGGGAAATTCATGCTTGAAAAGTAAAAACTGTTATTGTATCTGCACAGAGTGATTACAGGAGTTAAAATGAAAAAGAAATTGTAGGTTGTAGTTTACGCATTGTGAGTGACATGGTACCTACAGTTTACAGAGTACTTGTAAGGGAGCTCTGAATAGTAAAGTAGAAACAGATCCTGCGATTGACATAATGGATGATAGTGGTTTCTGAAGAGTAAATGAAAATGGCTGAATATTACTAGGAATATGAGAAAAATAGTTTCGGATATGATAGAGGAAAGAAATGGTGCGCAGCGCCCCTTGTAGAGTTTGGAATTGAACGCTAATCTGCAAGACGCGAAACCGTCACTCTATCCTCAGGTCCAAGTGGTTGGGCTGACATTTTACAAACAATCAATTAGTATACAAATTGTTACTATATCTCTGGAGTAAATGGTGGTTGAACTGCGCAGCAAGTAATCTAACTGTGCAGCGAGTAATCCGGTTCAGGAGGCTCACGTTACGTAACTCGTTGTCCCTAAAATAGATGTAATTTTGCCATAGCATTTGCGCTCTGGAGACATTCTGAGAACAGGAATGAGAAGTGCTCACAGGATCGTCTCGGTGGCGAGGGAATTGTGAAGTTTCTTCATTGTATTCGCGTGTTTAATTATATTATCTTTGTGGGGTATCAATCACAGTATTTTAATCATTACATCGTGTTTAACAAACACACATGCACACACACAAAGACCACATACGCACACTCACACATTCAAGGATCATAAAAGCCATCCATGCCATCATTTTCCACTAGCAATAAATAGGCAAACTTCCCGATATTTGTAAAGTGGCAAATGTGGCACCTATATACAGGAAAGAAACCGGGAGCCACTTAACGACAGACCGGTGTCCCTAACAAGGATTCCCTCCTAAGATATTTGACAGACTGATAAAAAGAAGTCTCGGTGAACACTGAGAAGAAACGAACGTATCTCTTCAAACATTTAAAACAGATTCAGCACTAAGGAAAAATCCAGTTTATCTGATTTGTGTCACATTATGACAACAATCAGGAGAGAGAGAGAGAGAGAGAGAGAGAGAGAGAGAGAGAGAGAGAGAGAGAGAGAGAGAGAGAGAGAGGAATAGTAATGTAATATACAGTATATATATATATATATATATATATATATATATATATATATATATATATATATATATATATATATATACATATATATATATACATACATATACATATATATATATATATATATATATATATATATATATATATATATATATATATATATATATATATATATATATATATATATATATATATACATATATATTATTAAATATGACCAAAAAAGTAAGATTAATAATTCTAACACGAATTTTCTCAATCTTTCGTACATTTCTTTTCACTGTTGGAGGGTAATTCAAAAATCAATTCTCCAAAATTCATTTTTATTTCTAGTCTGACGCGACACGAGCGCGTTTCGTAAAACTTATTACATTTTCAAAGACTTTAGTTTACAAATACACAACTGAATAGAACTTACACATCTCCGATTTTGTTTATATCTACATTTGAGTGAGGTGGCATTAATAGGGTATTAATTTCATCAACACAAGACAGAACAAGAGGTGGCATTAATAGGGTGAGGTGGCATTAATAGGGTATTAATTTCATCAACACAAGACAGAACAAGAGGTGGCATTAATAGGGTATTAATTTCATCAACACAAGACAGAACACGAAACAATGGGTATTGAAATGGAAGTGATTGTAGAATGCCTATTGGTCCATATTTCTTGATGCTTCTATATTGGAGCGGAGTCTTGAGGTGGGTAGAATATAGTTGTGCATTAATTGGCTGTTGATTGCTGGTGTTGACTTCTGGACTCGCCATGGGTTCTCCCCTAGGTGTCCTGTTTGCAAACTTCTACATGGGTACCATTGAGCAAAAAGTCTTAGTCGACATGAACTTGAAACCGGCCATATACTGCAGGTATGTTGACGACATTTTTACACAGGTACCTGATGTCAGACATCTGCAGGAGCTGAAGGAGGCATTTGAGCAGAGTTCCGTGCTGGGTTTCACTTACGAAATAGAAAAGGATGGGAAGCTGCCCTTTCTAGATGTAACAGTCATGGAAAAGAGCGGAGGTTTCCACACTGCATTTTACACTAAGGAAACGAACATAGGAATGTGCCTACATGCCAACAGCGACTGCCCAGACAGGTACAAGAGGAGTGTTGTTAACGCATATGTCGACCATGCTCTCAGCCACAGCTCAGAATGGAAGCAAGTCGACGAAGAACTCTGTAGGGTAAGGCAGGTCCTAGTCAACAACGGCTTCTCCAATGGTTTCGTCGAAGACATCATAAGAAGGAAGGTGAAACGCCATGCAACCTCTGAAGAGACAACTAACACAACACCTATACCCCCTATTAGACTATTTTACAGGAACTTCTTTTCCACAGCTTATAAAACAGAGGAAAGGGTCCTGAAAGATATTGTTAATAGAAACGTTATCCCTACAGACAAAAATCAGAGGATACAACTGACGATTTACTATAAAACCAGAAAAACGGCCAGCCTACTCATGAGAAACTCTCCAGATACAAAGCAGAACGCTTTAAAAGAGACCAACGTCGTCTATGCCTTCAAATGCCCACTTGGGGACTGTAAGCTCCAAAAAACCCAGTATATAGGCAAGACAACAACTTCTCTTTCTAGGCGTTTAACGATGCATAAACAACAGGGCTCCATTAAGGAACATATAATCTCTTCCCACAACCAAACCATCGCCAGAGAAATCCTAGTAAACAACACAGAAATCATCGATAGATACAGCGAAAGCAGGCGGCTTGACGTTTGCGAGGCACTACACATTAAGAAGTCAACACCAGCAATCAACAGCCAATTAATGCACAACTATATTCTACCCAACTCAAGACTCCGCTCCAATATAGAAGCATCAAGAAATATGGACCAATAGGCTTTCTACAATCACTTCCATTTCAATACCCATTGTTTCGTGTTCTGTCTTGTGTTGATGCAATTAATACCCTATTAATGCCACCTCTTGTTCTGTCTTGTGTTGATGAAATTAATACCCTATTAATGCCACCTCTTGTTCTGTCTTGTGTTGATGAAATTAATACCCTATTAATGCCACCTCTTGTTCTGTCTTGTGTTGATGAAATTAATACCCTATTAATGCCACCTCTTGTTCTGTCTTGTGTTGATGAAATTAATACCCTATTAATGCCACCTCTTGTTCTGTCTTGTGTTGATGAAATTAATACCCTATTAATGCCACCTCTTGTTCTGTCTTGTGTTGATGAAATTAATACCCTATTAATGCCACCTCTTGTTCTGTCTTGTGTTGATGAAATTAATACCCTATTAATGCCACCTCTTGTTCTGTCTTGTGTTGATGAAATTAATACCCTATTAATGCCACCTCACCCCATCCACCTCACTCAAATGTAGATATAAACAAAATAGGAGATGTGTAAGTTCTATTCAGTTGTGTATTTGTAAACTAAAGTCTTTGAAAATGTAATAAGTTTTACGAAACGCGCTCGTGTCGCGTCAGACTAGAAATAAAAATGAATTTTGGAGAATTGATTTTTGAATTTCATGAAAAATTCTTAGGCTTATTAGGCAAATCGGGCCTTGCCTATAGTAGCCAAGTTTTCCTGAGAAGTGCGTTCTGTAGCTACTAGGTACGACATATATGAAAACTATATATAGTAGGATGAGAAGTATATATATATATATATATATATATATATATATTATATATATTTATATATTTATATATATATATATATATATATATATATATATATATATATATATATATATATATATATATATATATATATATATATATATATATATATGTCGTACCTAGTAGCCAGAATGCACTTTTTGGCCTACTATGCAAGGCCAGATTTGCCCAATAAGCCAAGTTTTCTTGAATTAATATATTTTCTCTAATTTTTTTCTTATGAAATGATAAAGCTACCCATTTCGTTATGTATGAGTTCAATTTTGTTTTATTGGAGTTAAAATTAAGGTAGATATATGACCAAACCTAACCAACCCTACCTAACCTAACCTAACCTATCTTTATAGGTTAGGTTCGGTTATGTAGCCGAAAAAGTTAGGTTAGGTTAGGTTAGGTAGGTTAGGTAGTCGAAAAAACATTAATTCATGAAAACTTGGCTTATTAGGCAAATCGGGCCTTGCATAGTAGGCTGAGAAGTGCATTCTGGCTACTAGGTACGACATATATACATATATATATATATATATATATATTGTGACAGAGTTCCCCCCCCCCTTATAATTCTCCCATGCCTGCAGTAAGAGTCATGTCTACTTTTCCCAAGCGTTCTCTACGTTGCAGGCTACAATTTGATATATGGGAGAGAGTGAAGTGTTCTCGGAGAGCCGAGAAATTTGTGAAATAGTAATATTTTGGCCTGTGGTTTAGGCCCTTTAGGGAGCCAAGATGGCGCTGGCCTCTCTGATCTCCCGCCAAAACCGTGTGACGTCAGTGGCACCGGATTGGTCACCGACAGCAATGTGGCACCGGGAGCCAATGAAAACTTCCCTTAGCGAAAGTGACGTCACGATGGAAGGGGGTCCGGGCCGCGTGCCACTCTGGCGCCAGCAGTCAGACACGACACGTCATAGAGGTCGGACGTGCGACGAGTGGTCCTGTCTGTCGGACAGCTGTTTCCCACTACCGTGGATTTACGCGTCACCTGAAGTCCGCCAGTACTCTGAGAAGTCTTCCCTAGTTCATGTGTTGAACCAGAAGAGGGAATTGACGGTTATTTGAGCAACAAGTGCTCCAGTCAGGTACTGTGCCAGTAGCAGTGAAGCCGTGCAGTGACGTATGTTGACGTCTGTGGCAATTCACCAGTTCGTGACAGCGTAGTGGCTGACAGAGCCACTGGGTAGCTGAGGAAGAGAGGACTATTTGGGGAAACCGAACGACTGTAGCTGAGACGTAGGCGACAGCCGTTGCTGGGAGAAGACGACGGCCAGGAGACCGACTCCAACCTCCAAGAAGTTAAGGAGGAGGACGGACCTGCAGTGAGGAGGCACTGAGACGACGCGCTAAACGGTGGGACCACGAGAGACTCTGGTAGGACACGACGACGTGTAGTGTGGGGGCGTTCCCGACACGAGGACCAGGAGCTACATCTCGACTCTCATCGGAGGATAGGGTGAAGTAGGTGGTTCTAGTTCCCTCCCCATTCCCCTTTAGTTAGCTATATTATTTGGCTATATTATCTAGCCCGAGGATTTTATATGTCGTGAGCAAGTCTCACCTATGTCACGGTAAAGCACCAGTGTGCTAGACAGTACTATCAAGAGTACTTGTAGTATTCATGTTGAGTATTGGTGTGTACAGGCACCAGGAACCAGTGATAAATTTACTGTGTTGTGTATATCTTTCTATAGATTTTGATATGAACATATAGTGGTAAATTATATATAAGATTATGCCAGTATGTGGAGGTTAGGCTATGTGCCCAGAAACTATTTATTTTCCATGTATTGATGATTGATTTATATACCATATATATGTCTATGTTCATTCAGTGAATAATCATTTGTGAGTACAGTGAATTATTGCGTTATCGCCCACGAGAGAAAGTACTGAAAACTCCCGTGCTAATATTTCATAATATATTGTTGGATAAATAACAGTGTAAGACCATTACAGTGAATCATTGTAGAATTGATTGTAGAAAAGACTGTTTGAGCCTGAGTACAGTGTAACTAAGTAATTCGGTTTATTTGTGCCAATATCGAGTGTGCGAGTTTCTAGTAATATTGGAGAATTTAAAGAAACCGAGCGCGTGAATCTAGCAAACAAGCAAATTTCGCGCGGAGAGTCCATTGCGATCAGCGTTCTTGACATTTGATGAGGAGGGGAGAGTGTTGCCCTCTAGCGGTCGCATAATATCCGTGGGAATTACCGGCCGAGTCAGGATCAGTTGATTTATCGGTTATTGTGTGGCCTTGTGACATCTTTCATACATTTTAAGTAAAATACAAAACTATCTCTTAGTGTTTTTATCATCCCCTCCATTGATCTTGTGGCTATATTATACTGGTAAACATAGAGTGATAACAACAAGTACCTGCCTGATTCCTGATCTTTGAGTGTGACCTTGCCAAGGCTACCACTGGATACACCAGTCCACTGATGGTGTTATTGGCCACCTTAAACACCAATTGGCGACTTTGTGATTAACCGTAGAGCCCTATTGTTGGGGAGGGCACACGACGGTCGATGTGATCGAGTCGTGTTCTCACTCTTTCTTAATAAGAGGCCGTTAAGATTGACTGGGAGACTCTCCTGGCGTGCAGTGGCGCCGTGAGGATCGAGGGAAGACCCGCAGGGCTACGGTGAGTTACCTTGAGCATAACTATTGCTTACCCCAGAGTAAGGGTAGAGAATAATAGAGAGGTGAAACCCCCAACATTGGCGACCTTGCCAGGATATAGATCGGAGTAAAGGTTGCAGTGGTACTTGGCAGTGGTGTTAGAGATCAGGTGAAGATTATCACTCGTAGCACAAGATGGAGGATGATAAAGTAGCGAGGTTTATTGACTCTAGAGACGAACAGGTGCTGGAAGAGTGCACCAAGGCACAGTTACAGGCTATAGCGGATCATTTTGGAATAAAGCTGAAATCTGCCCGAGTTGGTGAAAGAAGACTAGAGATAATGGCTCAGCTCAAGGCTCGAGACGAAGCTTTGGGGGAGGAACGGCCCCAAACACCTGCCAGTGAGGGTGAACACCTGAGTATTGGTGGAAGCAGCAGGGGATCCAGCGGCAGCAGGCACAGCATTAAGCTGGAAATAATGAAGCTGCAGCTAGAGGCACAGCAGCGCAAAGAAGAGCGAGAGGCACAGCAGCGCAAAGAAGAGCGAGAAGCAGAGGCACAGCAGCGCAAAGAAGAGCGAGAAGCAGAGGCACAGCAGCGCAAAGAGGAGCGAGAAGCAGAAGCACAGATGAAGCGTGAGGAGCGAGAAGCACAGCTGCGCCGAGAAGAACAAGAGCGAGAAGCACAGCTGCGCGGGGAAGAACAGGAGCGAGAAGCACAGACGAAGCGTGAGGAGCGAGAAGCACAGCTGCGCCGGGAAGAACGAGAGCAAGAAGTTAGGCTGAGACAAATGGAAATAGAAGCCAACCAGGAGGTGGAGCTGAAGCGAGCTGAACTGGGACTAGGTGCCCCTGCCCCGCCACAGGAAGACCGACGAGTGAGGGAACGAGACCTGCCGGTCTTTGTGCCTAGTGAAGCCGAAAGTTTCTTCGATCACTTTGAGAGAGTTGCTGCTATGAAGAGGTGGCCGAGGGCGGAGTGGGCGGAGTTGGTCCAAGGGAGGCTCACAGGGGAAGCTCGCCAAGCCTTCACTATGCTCGACTTCCAAGAATGCACTAACTACGATGCGGTCAAACGAGCTGTGCTCCGTTCCTTTAAACTCACGCCAGAGTGTTACCGGAAGAGGTTTAGAGAATGTACCCGGTTGCCAGGAAAGTCGTATGCGGAGACGGCGAGGGACATAGAAAGAAAGCTCCTTAAGTGGCTGGACTCTGAAGAAGCAAGGTCGGTCGAAGAGGTCAAGGAACTAATGGCCATGGAAAAGTTTATGTCCGTGCTCTCTCCTGAGATCAGGATGAGGGTAAAGGAGGCGGACATAAAGGACCTGAGGGCCGCAGCCGACCGGGCCGACATGCTAGAAGAAGCCCTACGCCCACGCCGAGAGGGACAGAACCGACCACCCGCATACGTCGGAAACGATCGGAGTTATAGAAGGACGGATGGATGGAGGACAGGAGCGAGTTCTCCCAAATCCCACCTCTCAAGTTGGAACACCCGAGGATCAAAAGGTGCTGTAGAACCGATCAAGAAGAACCATGCGGAGAGCTCGGGAGCTGTTGTTGCGACCAAGGAGTCAACAAGCGGATCGGGAAAGACACAGGGTGCGACGGCCTCTGGAGGCAGTGCTAAGGCGAGCGGTGGCGGATGGTCTCCGCCGAGGGGCCGCTGCTACAACTGCGGAATACCCGGACACGTCGCGCGGGAATGCAGACGCCCTAAGCAGCGGGGACACGTTGCTTTAGTGATGTTCGAGGACCAGAGGGCCGAGAGAGTGCGGGATGAACCCGCGCTGAGTGGGGAAAAGCAAGTTCACCCATTCGTGTGTCAAGGAACCGTAAGGATGGGGGACGCAGACCCCATCCCCGTGAAGATGCTAAGAGACACCGGGGCTGACTTTACCCTGGTAAGTGAAACCCTGTTCCCCGAGGGTTACGAAAGTACCAGTGTGGGGGTGGCTAGTGTGACCACTGTGGGAGGCCCAGTGAGGATGCCCCTACACCAGGTAACTTTAAATTCCGATTATGGCTGCCAGACCCTAGAGGTGGGAGTCTGTACATCAATGCCCGAGATGGAGGCGCAGGTCATCTTGGGGAATGACGCGTGTGGAGGATATGTCCTCCCGCATCTCATGAAAGGCGAAGAGTGCCCAGAACAACACGAAGGGACAGGCGAAGATTCGAACGTCTGTGGGGACGAGAAGGGAATCGCACCGGTGGCGATCCCAGTTTGTACTGTGACACCGAGACAACGCGAAGAGCAAGGAGGTTGTGGATCTGATGGGGCTGAGGAGTCGACTGACAGCCTGGGAACAGATCACCTCTGCGTAGGACCCAGAGAACGAGTGGAGGGCGAGAGTAGCCCGAATGGTGAGTTGCAGGTGACACTCACCGGTTCTCCAGGGGTAAGCCGCACTCGTCCCGGAGAGTTACAGCAGGGGGAGGTCCCCGAATTGGTTAGTAAGGCCGAAGGAGGACGTGTGGGTCCTGAGAAGGCTTACTTTCCATTTATATATATTATATATGCCATATTATCCATGCTGAAGGAACGATGGACGCCAGGAGCAACCGTGGGAACGGTGATTAAATATGTCCAGAAGTTCAAAGAACGTCTCACTCGAGTGATGAAACTGGCTAGGAAACTCCTGAAGAAGGCGCAACGTAAGATGTCGGAGTGGTACGACAGGAGAGCTGCGCAGAGGGATTTTCAGGCCGGATCCAAAGTAATGGTTGTGCTGCCAGGTAAAGGTAGAGTGACCAAGACGCGGTTCAAGAGATCATACCGAGTGCTGCGACGGTTGGGTCCAGTGTCGTACGAGATTGGGAAGCCGGATGGACCCCGGAAGAAACAGGTGTGTCACGCAGGCCGCCTGAGACATTTCTTCACTGTGGAAGGTAGAGCCGCCAAGCAGGACGGAACGGATACCCGAGAAACCCAGCGGAAGACGGGTCTGTGTGTACCGAGGAAACGAGAACTCCCGGAGGAGGAAAGTAAGTGGTCCAGGGCGAACGGCACCAGTCTCACCCGCGCTGAGAGTCTGACAAGGATCAAGGTCAAGCACATCAAAGGGAAGGACGACGTAGTAGCGGACGCCCTATCCCGCATACACTAACGAGACATGACTCTTATTTTAAGGGGAGGGGTATGTGACGGAGTTCCCCCCCCTTATAATTCTCCCATGCCTGCAGTAAGAGTCATGTCTACTTTTCCCAAGCGTTCTCTACGTTGCAGGCTACAATTTGATATATGGGAGAGAGTGAAGTGTTCTCGGAGAGCCGAGAAATTTGTGAAATAGTAATATTTTGGCCTGTGGTTTAGGCCCTTTAGGGAGCCAAGATGGCGCTGGCCTCTCTGATCTCCCGCCAAAACCGTGTGACGTCAGTGGCACCGGATTGGTCACCGACAGCAATGTGGCACCGGGAGCCAATGAAAACTTCCCTTAGCGAAAGTGACGTCACGATGGAAGGGGGTCCGGGCCGCGCGCCACTCTGGCGCCAGCAGTCAGACACGACACGTCATAGAGGTCGGACGTGCGACGAGTGGTCCTGTCTGTCGGACAGCTGTTTCCCACTACCGTGGATTTACGCGTCACCTGAAGTCCGCCAGTACTCTGAGAAGTCTTCCCTAGTTCATGTGTTGAACCAGAAGAGGGAATTGACGGTTATTTGAGCAACAAGTGCTCCAGTCAGGTACTGTGCCAGTAGCAGTGAAGCCGTGCAGTGACGTATGTTGACGTCTGTGGCAATTCACCAGTTCGTGACAGCGTAGTGGCTGACAGAGCCACTGGGTAGCTGAGGAAGAGAGGACTATTTGGGGAAACCGAACGACTGTAGCTGAGACGTAGGCGACAGCCGTTGCTGGGAGAAGACGACGGCCAGGAGACCGACTCCAACCTCCAAGAAGTTAAGGAGGAGGACGGACCTGCAGTGAGGAGGCACGGAGACGACGCGCTAAACGGTGGGACGACGAGAGACTCTGGTAGGACACGACGACGTGTAGTGTGGGGGCGTTCCCGACACGAGGACCAGGAGCTACATCTCGACTCTCATCGGAGGATAGGGTGAAGTAGGTGGTTCTAGTTCCCTCCCCATTCCCCTTTAGTTAGCTATGTTATTTGGCTATATTATCTAGCCCGAGGATTTTATATGTCGTGAGCAAGTCTCACCTATGTCACGGTAAAGCACCAGTGTGCTAGACAGTACTATCAAGAGTACTTGTAGTATTCATGTTGAGTATTGGTGTGTACAGGCACCAGGAACCAGTGATAAATTTACTGTGTTGTGTATATCTTTCTATAGATTTTGATATGAACATATAGTGGTAAATTATATATAAGATTATGCCAGTATGTGGAGGTTAGGCTATGTGCCCAGAAACTATTTATTTTCCATGTATTGATGATTGATTTATATACCATATATATGTCTATGTTCATTCAGTGAATAATCATTTGTGAGTACAGTGAATTATTGCGTTATCGCCCACGAGAGAAAGTACTGAAAACTCCCGTGCTAATATTTCATAATATATTGTTGGATAAATAACAGTGTAAGACCATTACAGTGAATCATTGTAGAATTGATTGTAGAAAAGACTGTTTGAGCCTGAGTACAGTGTAACTAAGTAATTCGGTTTATTTGTGCCAATATCGAGTGTGCGAGTTTCTAGTAATATTGGAGAATTTAAAGAAACCGAGCGCGTGAATCTAGCAAACAAGCAAATTTCGCGCGGAGAGTCCATTGCGATCAGCGTTCTTGACATTTGATGAGGAGGGGAGAGTGTTGCCCTCTAGCGGTCGCATAATATCCGTGGGAATTACCGGCCGAGTCAGGATCAGTTGATTTATCGGTTATTGTGTGGCCTTGTGACATCTTTCATACATTTTAAGTAAAATACAAAACTATCTCTTAGTGTTTTTATCATCCCCTCCATTGATCTTGTGGCTATATTATACTGGTAAACATAGAGTGATAACAACAAGTACCTGCCTGATTCCTGATCTTTGAGTGTGACCTTGCCAAGGCTACCACTGGATACACCAGTCCACTGATGGTGTTATTGGCCACCTTAAACACCAATTGGCGACTTTGTGATTAACCGTAGAGCCCTATTGTTGGGGAGGGCACACGACGGTCGATGTGATCGAGTCGTGTTCTCACTCTTTCTTAATAAGAGGCCGTTAAGATTGACTGGGAGACTCTCCTGGCGTGCAGTGGCGCCGTGAGGATCGAGGGAAGACCCGCAGGGCTACGGTGAGTTACCTTGAGCATAACTATTGCTTACCCCAGAGTAAGGGTAGAAAATAATAGAGAGGTGAAACCCCCAACAATATATATATATATATATATATATATATATATATATATATATATATATATATATATATATATATATATATATATATATATATATATATATATATATATATATATATATTGTGACGGGAAAGTGTAGATGGTAATGCAGTCCTCACTTTGGCTGATGTTAATGCCTAATCACATTTTCCAAAAAAAAGATCGACTGCTTGGCTGTTGTCTGGTAAAGTAAGGGAAGACACTCAAAGCACATAGTATGAACAATGAAACTTTCATTAACTTAAAAACAAATAATGAAAAAGACAATTCCTTGGCTATGTACAGTGCAAATTAACAAGTCAAAAAAATATAACATAAAAATAAGAACTGTGGTAACGTTACTCTACAAATAAAATAAAAACAGAAAAATTATTAAACAGGTGCTGAGAATATAGCACTAGCTGAGAACATCCACTAATAAACAGAGCGTATATCAGTTGGTTGTTTACAACTTGAGAGCACAAGGATATTCTAACTTCAATGACTGGTTCAGGCCCAGACATCGGCTAGGTAGAGGGCGCTGAGGTGCAGAGGTGCAGACGTCGATTCAGCAATCAGAAGCAGGCAGGCTGGAAATGGTAGTTTGGTGATCGGCGATGAGGGAGGGGGGAGGGTGGAGAGCGAGTGTGATGATATGTTTGCGCCTGGCAAAACGTATTTGACTCAATATTTATTACACTTGCTTGTAGTGTTTAGATGTTTTAGATGTACTGAAGTAGCTTGATGGTAGGAAAGAGCAGGCCTAATCTCTCTTGAAGGAGATTATCGTAACAGCTCTCCCCCGAAGCCTGCTCTTACGGGTTAACTTACGGGTTAAGTACGTCAGTGGATGGTGTAGAGGTAGGAGTAGCTGTCTCTACCTCGTAGACTCTGGAGAGGGCGTCGGCTATGATGTTGTCCGAACCTTTGATGTAGAAGATCTCCAGATTAAAATTCTGCAAGTACAGGGCCCAGCGTAGAAGACGTTGATTGCTGAATTGGGCCTGTTGCAGGAACCGCAGGGGATTGTGGTCCGAGTAGATGATAATAGTTTGATTCCCCTGTAGGTAAGGTTCAAAATTTTGCAGATTCAGGACGATGGAGAGGAGATCCTTTTCGATAGTGCTGTAGTTCGTCTGGTGAGGTTTCAACTTGTAGCTGTAGTAGGTAACAGGAAGAACCTCCTTGCCTCGTTGTTGCATAAGGACGCCCCCGATGCCGGTACCACTGGCGTCGACATTGATGATGAAGGGCTTCGTGATATCTGGAGAGGCGAGAATGGGATCAGAATATAGCAAAGACTTAAGTTGTTCAAAGGCAACGGTCTGTTCAATGGTCCAATGACACCGTTGCTTGGGGCTGGTCAGATTAATCAATGGTGTCGCTACCGTACTAAAATTCTTCACGAACCTACAATAGTAAGATCAAGTCCAAGGAAGCACAGAAGCTGCTTCCTGGTCGTAGGTTGTGGGTAATGCTGGATGGCTTTGTTGTGAATTGTTAAAGGAGCTATGCTGCCACTCCCGATCACATGACCCAGATAACGCACTTTACCTTTGGCAAATGTGGACTTGCCCAAGTTGATGTTAAGTGTTGGAAATTTCCAACACTAATACACTACTATTGTATTATAATAAATCATTATTATTATATACTAATTACATTAGTCACCAAATTTACTAACAGTAGTGTCAACATAAACTAACCATTATATCTGCGTATTAATGCTAGAATTCTTACGAAATAAAGCACCTTTATTGCGTCAGATAATGTCTAGTTAAACACATTTATTACCAATGTGCTAGAGAATTTAATGTATTTCTCAAGTAATAGTTTTTCTGTCACGTGAATGCCATGGAGAAAACTAAAATCTTCTCCATTTCTCGTTTACTACCATAAGACGAGAAAGCGATAATATTTAAATCCCTAGAATCACAACCCAGTACTTATTAAAGTATTTCAACCACGATTGCGCGAAATAGTATTATTCGTGATAAATAATTTCGGTGGTGAATGCGGGACGCGGGTTGGAGGAGGAGACGCCATTGTGGATTGCAGAGCGAGCAGCCAGCGTGCGTACTTGGAGAGGAAAGTCGTGGCGTCAGAGTCTGAGACACGTGGCGTTGGGGAGTTATCAGCAAGAATTACACTGATACCCAACTAATAACGAATAATTATTCTTCCACGTGCTCCATAGTGCTCGGTCAATCAATAACGCGTCGAGAATCAAGCCAAACTCTCAATCACGTGTACAACACCGTGGAAGTTTGAGACTGAGACGCGATATCGGCAGACTTCAGCATTTACTGCGCTCATGCTAAGTATATTTTCTTTCTTGATGCATCATTAGAGATTGTATATTTCGTGGGTAGTCTGTCGTTACATAGTAGGACGACAACAAATCCAACGTTAGTACCGCATTAATATTTCTTCTCTATTTTCATAAATATTGAGATTTAAGTAGCCTAGTTCAATGCTACGTAATATCCTTTAAATTACAGCTCGTATGTGAGGAGTCAACGAGTCGTTAACTACATTCGTGTTATTCACCTCTAATGGCTTCTATGTGAAGATCCTGAGATCACGAGGACGAAGCACGAACGATGTCATAGAAATCGTCTTAAAGCTAAGACTTTTTGTACACATTTAATTATTCCATTTTATTATACAAATCCATAATATTATCATATCGAATATTTTACCATATGATTATTGGAAATTGATGTGTTTACTTAAATGATTGCTCTTTAATTTAATAATCATTAATATTCTCTATTTGAATTTACCTATTGATTCTATAATATTTTAGGTCATAATATTATTTACTTAACAATGAACTGGTGACGAACCACACTAGTTCCTAGACGTATATGAAGTTCTAGCAATACCCCCCCCAATGTAGGTGTTTGAGGCTCTGACTTTAGTTAATTAATCATACAGTCCATTATTTATTTAAGTGATTATTCTTTCTAATACTTATCCATAGACACTGGTTCTTCCTTGTGTTTTCTAATGATCACTTTTTATTAGTTTCCCTCTTTTCTCGAAAGTGGGTGGTCCTTCGTTATTAAATTAAATAAGTAAGTAATTAAATAATTGAGTTAAGCCCCAGATATCCCACATTATGGTCCTTATCGAACCGGATACATACTAATTAGTAATAACTAATCACCGTGTGAAGTAGTTTAGACTAACCACATTTATTAATTGTGTCTACCGGCAGTGTACCACATAGGTTAGCCTAATTCACACCAATTTATTTGCTACCTTATGTATAAGGTAGCACTCGTGGGACACAGTCAATTACCCACAACACTTAGACCTATACCTCATACTAAGGTAAGAATCTTCAGGTCACCAGGAGCAACAGCTCATAACTTCTATAATAATTCCTCACTAACACCAATTATGTGTTAACTATTTGGGCTATACAAATATTTCAATATCAGGCTGTCAGCAAACTCTCCATTATAGCCTAAATTCAATCCATAATTACTGATTCACTCAAGTCAGTGGATTCATTAACATTTTAGGATCCAGTATACTAATACAAATTGCTGATCCCATACTAATTAATCATTACTAACCCTGATAACATTTTATTCCACAATTAGGAAGTACATTCAGGAGTTAAATATTATTTACGGCAGTAGAATACTTGCCAAACACAATTAATTATCTTGTGTTCATTTAGGTTCTTATAAACATAATTTCTACCAGTGTATATATTATATATAATTACAAAATCCAAAAACATAGCACTATTTGCACATTATTGCACCACATTTATTGTAGTTATTATGCCAACCCAACAGAGGTAGGATATTTCAGACTGACACGGTACTAAGATTTGTACAAATTCAGTCTACACCATTAGCTGCATTAATAGGTAGGATTATTACCCAACTAGTACTGTTAGACAGTGCTGGTGCATTATTAATTTATGTAGTGCTGACCCGAATGGGTGGGATTAACCATTTATTGCATAATTATATTTTATTATATATTTCCATGTACATCTTTGAGTGTTACTGTAAGTTCACTACCCATCCAAGGCTGATTTTGAACAGAACATCAGAAAGTAGAGACAGATACCAGAGAACCAGGAACGAGTATGTTAGTGTGAGAAGAGCAGCCGAGAAAAGGTATGAAAATGATATAGCTAATAAAGCCAAGACCGAACCAAAGCTACTACACAGTCACATCAGGAGGAAGACAACAGTGAAGGAACAGGTGATGAAACTTAGGGTGGGCGAGGACAGGTACACAGAGAATGACAAAGAGGTGTGTGAAGAACTCAACAAAAGGTTCCAGGAGGTCTTTACAATAGAACAGGGAGAAGTCACGGTGCTAGGAGAGGTGCAGCAAACCAGGTGACCTTGGAAGGGTTCGAAATTACAAGAGATGAGGTCAAGAAGCACCTATTGGAGCTGGATGTGAGAAAAGCTGTTGGGCCGGATGGAATCTCACCATGGGTATTGAAAGAGTGTGCAGGAGCACTTAGCTTGCCACTCTCCATAGTGTATAGTAGGTCACTGGAAACGGGAGACCTACCAGAAGTATGGAAGACTGCTAATGTAGTACCAATATTTAAAAAGGGTGACAGACAAGAGGCACTGAACTACAGGCCAGTGTCCTTAACTTGTATACCATGCAAGGTGATGGAGAAAATTGTGAGAAAAAAACTAGTAACACATCTGGAGAGAAGAGACTTCGTGACAACCCATCAACATGGGTTCAGGGAGGGTAAATCTTGCCTTACAGGCTTGATAGAATTCTATGATCAGGTGACAAAGATTAAGCAAGAAAGAGAAGGATGGGCGGACTGCATTTTTTTGGACTGTCGGAAAGCCTTTGACACAGTACCCCATAAAAGGTTGATGCATAAGCTGGAGAAACAGGCAGGAGTAACTGGTAGGGCGCTCCAGTGGATAAGGGAATACCTAAGCAATAGGAAGCAGAGAGTTATAGTGAGGGGTGAGACCTCAGAATGGCGGGAAGTCACCAGTGGAGTCCCACAGGGCTCTGTGCTTGGACCTATCCTGTTTCTGATCTACGTTAATGATCTCCCAGAGGGTATAGACTCATTCCTCTCAATGTTTGCTGACGACGCCAAAATTATGAGAAGGATTAAGACAGAGGAGGACAGCTTGAGGCTTCAAGAAGACCTGGACAAGCTGCAGGAATGGTCGAACAAATGGATGTTAGAGTTTAACTCAAGCAAATGTAATGTAATGAAGATAGGAGTAGGAAGCAGGAGACCAGATTCAAGGTATCACTTGGGAGATGAAATACTTCAAGAGTCCGAGAGAGAGAAAGACCTGGGGGTTGATATCACGCCAGACCTGTCCCCTGAAGCTCATATCAAGAGGATAACATCAGCAGCATATGCCAGGTTGGCTAACATAAGAACGGCCTTTAGAAACTTGTGTAAGGAATCTTTCAGAACATTATATACCACATATGTCAGACCAATCCTGGAGTATGCGGCTCCAGCATGGAGTCCATATCTAGTCAAGCATAAGACTAAACTGGAAAAGGTTCAAAAGTTTGCCACCAGACTAGTACCCGAGCTGAGAGGTATGAGCTACGAGGAGAGACTACGGGAATTGAACCTCACTTCGTTGGAAGACAGAAGAGTTAGGGGGGACATGATCACCACATTCAAGATTCTCAAGGGAATCGACAGGGTTGATAAAGATAGGCTATTTAACACAAGGGGCACACGCACTAGGGGACACAGGTGGAAACTGAGTGTCCAAATGAGCCACAGAGATATTAGAAAGAACTTTTTTAGTGTCAGAGTGGTTGACAAATGGAATGCATTAGGAAGCAATGTGGTGGAGGCTGACTCCATACACAGTTTCAAGTGTAGATATGATAGAGCCCAATAGGTTCAGGAACCTGTACACCTGTTGATTGACGGTTGAGAGGCGGGACCAAAGAGCCAGAGCTCAACCCCCGCAAGCACAACTAGGTGAGTACAACTAGGTGAGTACACACACACGCGCGCACGCACACAAAGACGCACACGGACACACACACACGCACATACAGACACACACACTGACACACACACACACACACACACACACACACACACACACACACACACACACACACACACACACACACACACACACACACACACACACACACACACACACACACAGGTCAAGCGGGATGGTAAGACAACAGAATGAAGCTGGAGGAGAGGGACTGGACGAGTCATAGATGGAGATGATTGCTAAGGCATGGAAGGAAGTCAGTGGGGAATTAAAGGACCTGAGGGAAACTATATGTAAGCTGCAGATAGAACTAAGTTACCTGGTTGATACCTGGTTGATGGGGTTCTGGGAGTTCTTCTACTTCCCAAGCCCGACCCGAGGCCAGGCTTGACTTGTGAGAGTTTGGTCCACCAGGCTTGGAGCGGCCCGCAGGCCCACATACCCACCACAGCCCGGTTGGTCCGGCACTCCTTGGAGGAATAAATCTTGTTTCCTCTTGAAAATGTCCAAGGTTGTTCCGGCAATATTTCTTATGCTTGCCGGGAGGACGTTGAACAACCGCGGACCTCTGATGTTTATACAGTGTTCTCTGATTGTGCCTATGGCACCTCTGCTCTTCACTGGTTCTATTCTACATTTTCTTCCATATCGTTTGCTCCAGTACGTTGTTATTTTACTGTGTAGATTTGGTACTTGGCCCTCCAGTATCTTCCAGGTGTATATTATTTGATATCTCTCTCGTCTTCTTTCTAGTGAGTACATTTGGAGGGCTTTGAGACGATCCCAATAATTTAGGTGCTTTATTGCATCTATGCGTGCCGTATATGTTCTCTGTATTCCCTCTATTTCAGCAATCTCTCCTGCTCTGAAGGGGGAAGTGAGTACTGAACAGTACTCAAGATGGGACAACACAAGTGACTTGAAGAGTACAACCATTGTGATGGGATCCCTGGATTTGAAAGTTCTCGTAATCCATCCTATCATTTTTCTGGCTGTCGCAATATTTGCTTGGTTATGCTCCTTAAACGTTAGGTCATCAGACATTATTATTCCCAAATCCTTTACATGCTGTTTTCCTACTATGGGTACATTTGATTGTGTTTTGTACTCTGTATTATGTTTAAGGTCCTCATTTTTACCGTACCTGAGTACCTGGAATTTATCACTGTTAAACATCATGTTATTTTCTGATGCCCAGTCGAAAACTTTATTAATATCAGCTTGAAGTTTTTCAATGTCCTCAGCCGAGGTAATTTTCATACTGATTTTTGTGTCATCTGCAAAGGATGATACGAAGCTGTGACTTGTATTTTTGTCTATATTTGATATGAGAATAAGGAAAAGCAGCGGTGCAAGGACTGTACCCTGAGGTACAGAGCTTTTCACTGCACTTGGACTAGATTTTATATGGTTGACAGTTACTCGCTGAGTCCTGTTTGACAGAAAACTGAGTATCCAGCGTCCTACTTTACCGGTTATTCCCATTGACTTCATTTTGTGTGCTATCACGCCATGGTCACATTTATCGAAAGCCTTTGCGAAGTCCGTGTATATCACATCAGCATTCTGTTTCTCTTCTAATGCCTCAGTGACTTTGTCGTAGTGCTCAAGTAGCTGTGTGAGGCACGATCTTCCCGCTCGAAATCCATGTTGGCCTGGGTTGTGAAGGTCATTGGTCTCCATGAAATTGGTGACCTGACTCCTAATCACTCTCTCAAATACTTTTATGATGTGCGATGTTAGTGCAACTGGTCCATAATTTTTTGCCAATGCTTTGCTCCCTCCCTTGTGTAGAGGGGCTATATCTGCTACTTTAAGTGCATCTGGTATCTCCCCCGTGTCCAAGCTCTTCCTCCACACTATACTGAGTGCCTGTGCTACCAGCACTTTGCATTTCTTTATAAATATTGAATTCCATGAGTCTGGACCTGGGGCCGAGTGCATGGGCATGTTTTCAATTTCTTTTTCGAAATTTAGTGCACTCGTGTTTATATCAGTTATATTTACAGGGGTTTGAATATCCCGCATAAAGAAATTGTCTGGATCTTCCACCTTCATGTTGTTTATTGGAGTGCTAAACATGTCCTCATACTGCTTTTTTAGGATTTCACTAATTTCTTTGTCATCCTCCGTGTATGAACCTTCACTTGTACGAATAGGTCCAATATTGGCAGTGGTTTTTGCTTTTGATTTCGCATATGAGAAGAAATATTTTGGATTTTTCTTTATTTCCTGAATGGCTTTCTGTTCTAACTGCCTTTCTTCAGTTTCATATGAGTGTTTCAATTTCCGCTCGATTTCTTCAATCTCCCTATTTAAATTATTCCTTCTTTGACGGGAAATTCGTGTCTGCTTAAGCAGTTCCGTTTTTTTTTTCCTGCGTTTATAGTGTCGTCTGCGTTCTCTTTGTACGTTAGATCTCTTTCTGGCTTTCCTCAAAGGAACATGTTTCAGACAGACTTGATACGCTTCTGAAGTCAGTTTTTCTATTCCTTCTGTAGGACTTGTATTACTTAGAACAGTTCCCCATGGAATGTTTGTAAGTTCCCTGTTTATTATCTCCCAGTCTATCCTTTTATTATTAAAATTGAATTTACTGAATAGCCCCTCTCGCTTTATCAACGTTTTAGGTCTATTCTGAGAATTGATGGTCGTTTGCACTTCAATGAGCTTGTGATCTGAATATGTGGTATCTGATATCGTAATATCTCTGATAATGTCTTCATTGTTCGTAAAGACCAGATCTAGAATATTTTCATTTCTCGTTGGCTCCGATATCTGCTGATTGAGTGAAAATTTGTCACAGAATCTAAGTAGTTCTCTAATCTGTGGTTGGTTAGGTCCTGATAGATTTCCTGGTATAATATTATTCTTTGCTATTTTCCACCTGAGACTAGGCAAGTTGAAGTCACCTAGGAAGATAATATCAGTGCAGCACAAGAGGAGATAAAAAGCCTAAAAACAGGCCCTCATCAGACTCTGGCCCAGGGGACCAACCCCCAGGTGCCAGGAGATGTAGCTATGGCAGGGACCCCTACAATTGGCCCAACCTTTGCTGAAATGCTCAAGAGCCCAGGAGCAATGTCCACAGTCAAGGAAGTTGTAATGAAAGCAGTAACCTCACAGGAGGCAGCTAGATGCACAAGCCAGCTAATGGAAAGGAAAAGAGCTGTAGTAGTGGTAGGTGTCAAAGAACAAGAGGGCTCCACAAGGGAGGAAACGAGGACTAAAGACAAAGCTGCAGTGGCAGGGATATTAAAGGAGATACGAATGGAAGGGGCTGAACGAGACATAGAACAGTTTTTCCGGATTGGCCAGTACAACAGAGACAAAAAAGAGATTGATCAAGGTAGTATTCAAGAGCGAGGACATCAAAGAGGACATCCTAGTAAGGAAGAGCAAACTGAGGCATGCAAGGATCTACAAAGAGGTATATGTTCAGAGGGACATGACCAGAGATGAGATAGTAAGGGCAGCAGATGCAAGGAAAAGGCGCAAGGAGAGGGAAGAGAGCCAGGGAACCTCAGCCTCCAACCGAGCAATCCCAGAGGGGGAGTGGGGAACCCCAACCCAGCAACCCAGGAACCCCAGGGGGGAATGCAACACCCCAGCCCACCACCCAATAGGGCCCTCCCTACCCCCCAGCACAAACCCTTCCTTGCCCCTGCATAATGCCCATCATGAACTTAAATCCTCCCCCTCCCCATACCCCAAGTAGCCCCTGATTTTCCAGCCCCTGGTCTTCTCCCTGCCCCAAGCAGGCCAGAGCAAGACCAAAGCCCTCTATCCCCCACTCCACCTCCCTCCAAACCCCTGTCAACTACACCGCAGGAGGGCGTGCCCTCTCCCCAAGCAATCCCTGCTCCCTCACCCCCAGGACTTCTTCCTGCCCCAAGCAGGCCTGAGGAAGACCTAAGCCCTCCACCCCCCACTCCACCTCCCCCTGAACCCCTGGCAACTACCTCACAGGAGGAGGAGCCTACCCAAGTAGCAATGACCATAGAACAACCTCCTACACTTGTAGGGAGTGTGGGTGAAATTGGATATAAGAAAGTGAGCTTCAAGGTAATGTACTCAAACATTGATGGAATTACCAATAAAGCAAGTGAACTGGCAGGAAGGGTGCAAGAAGAAAACCCTGATGTAATAGGACTAACGGAAACAAAATTGTCAGGAGTCATAACAGATGCTGTGTTTCCAAAGGACTACTATATAGTAAGGAAAGAGAGGGAAGGGAAAGGAGGTGGAAGAGTGGCCCTGCTGATAAGGAAGGACTGGAGTTTTGATGAGATGGAAATTCCAGGCTGTGACGGATTCAGAGATTACATAACAGGAACTATAACAATGGGTGGACCTAAGATAATAGTGGCAGTCATTTACAACCCTCCCCTAAATGACAGAAGACCTAGACAGGAGTCTGATAGGAACAACATGGCAACCATTAATATAATAGAGAGAGCAGCTTCAGTTGCCTGCAGGAATGGCTCAAGACTCTTAATCATTGGTGATTTCAACCATGGAAAGATAGACCGGGAGAATGGGGACCCACATGGTGGTGCAGATACGTGGCGAACTAAACTCTTGGAAGTGGCAAAAAGGAATTTTCTGAGCCAGCATGTCAAGGAACCCACAAGAATGAGAGGCAATGATGAACCAGCTAGACTCGACTTGATATTCACCCTGAATGAGTCAGAAATATGGAAGTCAAAGTTGAAGCCCCCATAGGAATGAGTGACCACAGTGTACTGACCTTTGAGTACTTAGTGGAGGTAGGGATAACCTATCCAAGGATGGGAGTGGAGGGGAAAAGACTGAATTACCGAAGAGGAAAATATGACGAGATGAGGAATTTCCACAGGGAAATACCATGGGAAACAGAACTTAGAGACAAGAAGGTGCAGGTCATGATGGATATTGTCACCCAAAAGTGCCAGGAAGCTGCAGACAGGTTTATCACCGTCCAAAAGGAGAAAAACGAAAAACAACAGAAAAACCCATGGTTCAACCAGGAATGTAAGGTAGCGAAACAACTGAGTAAAAGAACATGGAGAAACTACAGAAATAACAGAACACCAGAGAGCAGGGAGAGATACCAGAGGGCCAGAAATGAGTACATCAGAGTGAGGAGGGAAGCAGAGAGACAGTTTGAAAATGACATCGCGAGTAACGCCAAGACCCAACCAAAGCTGCTCCACAGCCATATCAGGAGGAAAACAGCAGTGAAGGAACAAGTGATGAAGCTGCGGAAAGGGGAGAACAGATACACAGAGAATGACAAGGAGGTGTGTGAAGAACTCAACAAGAGATTCCAGGAGGTCTTCACAATAGAACAAGGAGAAGCCCCTGCACTAAATGAGGAGGCGGCAAACCAAGCAACTTTGGGGGAATTTGACCTCACCAGTGATGAGATCAAAAGGAGTCTGCTGGAGCTGGATGTGACAAAGGCTGTTGGGCCTGATAGAATCTCACCATGGATACTAAAGGAAGGTGCAGAAGCACTAAGTGTGCCACTCTCTATGGTGTATAACAGGTCACTGGAAACAGGAGACTTACCAGAAAGTTGGAAGACAGCTAACGTGGTCCCAATATACAAAAAGGGTGACAGGCAAGAGGCACTGAATTACAGGCCAGATTCCTTAACTTGTATACCATGCAAGGTGCTGGAGAAGATCGTGAGGAAAAGGCTCGTAGAGCATCTGGAGGGAAATAACTTTGTAACGCACCACCAACATGGGTTCAGATATGGTAAATCGTGCCCCACAGGGTTAATAGAATTTTATGACCAGGCAACGAAAATTAGGCAGGAAAGAGAAGGGTGGGCCGACTGCATTTTCCTGAATTGCCAAAAAGCCTTTGACACAGTACCCCATAAAAGGCTGTTAAAAAAGTTGAAGCAACAGGCAGGAGTAAAAGGGAAGGTGCTCCAGTGGATAAGGGAGTACTTAAGCAACAGGAAACAACGAGTAACGGTGAGGGGGAGACATCAGAGTGGCAAGATGTCACCAGCGGAGTCCCACAAGGCTCAGTACTTGGACCCATCCTGTTTCTAATATATGTGAACGATCTTCCAGAGGGCATAGACTCATTCCTCTCGATGTTTGCTGATGATGCAAAAATTATAAGAATCAAGACGGATGAAGATAGACAGAGACTACAGGATGACCTGGATAAACTGGAGGAATGGTCTAGAAAATGGCTGCTAAAGTTCAACTCTGGAAAGTGTAAGGTGATGAAATTAGGCGAAGGGAGCAGGAGGCTGAACACAAGGTATCATCTGGGAGGGGAAATCCTGCAAGAGTCAAATAGAGAGAAGGATCTGGGGGTTGATATCACACCGAACCTGTCCCCAGAGGCCCACATCAAAAGAATATCATCAGCGGCATATGCTAGACTGGCCAACATAAGAATTGCCTTTGTCGGAAAATCCGACACCATTTAATAATATCATACAGGCAGATAATATTGCTGTGTTGTATAAACAAGTTAACCCATAGAAAATGTAACTTGTAGTGGAATTTCCGTCTATAGAAAATGGGATATCATTGCCACATACTATTATAAATTCACCAGCTATTCTGCTGGGAATTATTCTTAAATACATTAGTCTTTGGACTTTTACCATCATAAAAACATCCCATATAAATTAACTTAATTATCAGAATTAAAATAGAGTAAATGTGACCCTTTTATCACTTACTGTCATCTGGACAATGTAGGCCAGTAGCGTCAGTGAGAAGGGAGTGGTCAGCCATTGTTATTGTACTTAGACCACAGAGGCTCACGGGAGCAAATACGGCTCCTGTTAATTTTACTTGGACGAAGTGTTATGGAAACCAAAGGTGTACCATCATCAACACGCTGTCAACAAATACAAGTTAAGTGTTCTGCCGAAACCCATTTATCTATCATTTATGGCCATTAATGTCATTAGATAGGGGCGAGCCGATTAGAATACGAACTGCCTCTTAATAAAAGGTAATTAAGCCTAGGTCTTTACGGTTCAATGTACAGTGTTTTCTCTGATATTTCTGTCATATATTAGGACTCTGGCTTTATAGCTAGCACCCTTTTGACAGGTCAAGACGAGGAAGCATGCTTTGTGTACCAGTTACTGGGTGATGGAAGCTACCTCAAAGAGGATAATTCGGTGTCTACGTCCTAGTTATATCTGGTGGACTAAGGCCTGCTGTACAATAAGATAAGGAACCTCTTCAATGTTTAACAATATATGTAGTTTAATACTGTAGTTTGATTGGCTGCATATATATATAAATTCAATATAAACCCCCCCCCCTAATGTGTAGAGGATCGATTTGTGAGATTATTGCAGAAATACAGTCCACTTAACATCATACAAATTACTATCGAAGTATACAAATTAACGTAAATATAAATTCTATATAAATTCATGTAAATTAAATAAATATAAATCTCACAGGTCGGTTCCCACAGCCTTCAGAAACTTGTGTAAGGAATCTTTCAGAATCCTGTATACCACTTATGTAAGACCAATCCTGGAGTATGCAGCTCCAGCCTAGAGTCCATACCTAGTTAAACACAAGACTAAGTTAGAGAAGATTCAGCGGTATGCCACCAGGCTCGTCCCGGAACTGAGAGGATTGAGCTACGAGGAAAGGCTAAAGGAGCTGAACCTCACATCCCTGGAAAACAGAAGAGTAAGGGGAGACATGATAACTACCTACAAAATTCTCAGGGGAATTGACAGGGTGGACAAAGACAAACTCTTCAGCACGGGTGGGACACGAACAAGGGGACACAGGTGGAAACTTAGTACCCAGATGAGCCTCAGAGACGTTAGAAAGAATTTTTTCAGTGTCAGAGTAGTTAATAAATGGAATGCACTAGTAAGTGATGTGGTGGAGGCTGACTCCATACACAGTTTCAAATGTAGATATGATAAAGCCCAGTAGGCTCAGGAATCTGTACACCAGTTGACTGACAGTTGAGAGGCGGGACCAAAGAGCCAAAGCTCAACCCCCACAAGCACAATTAGGTGAGTACAATTAGGTGAGTACACACACACACACACACACACACACACACACACACACACACACACACACACACACACACACACACACACAGTTGACACAGTTGACACACAGGAGCCAGAAAGAACTTTTTCAGTGTCAGAGTAGTTAGTAAATGGAATGCATTAGGAAGTGATGTGGTGGAGGCTGACTCCATACACAGTTTCAAATGTAGATATGATAGAGCCCAATAGGCTCAGGAATCTGTACACCAGTTGATTGACGGTTGAGAGGCGGGACCAAAGAGCCAGAGCTCAACCCCCGCAAGCACAATTAGGTGAGTACAATTAGGTGAGTACACACACACACACGCACACACACACACAAACCACAAACACACACACACACTCACACACACACACACACGCACACACACACACAAACCACAAACACACACACACACACTCACACACACACATAGATAAGAAAAGACTTTAGTTTTGAGGAGATGGTTATCTAGGGCTGTGAAGGTTTCAAATGACTACATAACAGGTCCCTTAGCTATTAGTTAAGAACAACAACTTAACGTTATAGTCATGTATAATCCCCACCAAATGAAAGAAAACCCAGACAGGAATATGACCGAACCAATATGGCTGCTTCCTGTCTCACAGGAGGCAGCCACAGCTGACACACAGGAGGCAGCCACAGCTGACACACAGGAGCCAGCCACAGTTGACACACAGGAACCAGTCACAGCTGACACACAGGAACCAGTCACAGCTGACACACAGGAGCCAGCCACAGCTGACACACAGGAGGCAGCCACAGTTGACACACAGGAGGCAGCCACAGCTGACACACAGGAGCCAGTCACAGCTGACACACAGGAGCCAGTCACAGTTGACACACAGGAGGCAGTCACAGTTGACACACAGGAGGCAGCCACAGTTGACACACAGGAGGCAGCCACACACAGGAGGCAGCCACACACAGGAGCCAGACACAGTTGACACACAGGAGCCAGTCACAGTTGACACACAGGAGCCAGTCACAGTTGACACACAGGAGCCAGTCACAGTTGACACACAGGAGCCAGTCACAGTTGACACACAGGAGCCAGTCACAGCTGACACACAGGAGCCAGTCACAGTTGACACACAGGAGCCAGTCACAGTTGACACACAGGAGCCAGTCACAGTTGACACACAGGAGCCAGTCACAGTTGACACACAGGAGCCAGTCACAGTTGACACACAGGAGCCAGCCACAGCTGACACACAGGAGGCAGCCACAGCTGACACACAGGAGGCAGCCACAGCTGACACACAGGAGGCAGCCACAGCTGACACACAGGAGGCAGCCACAGCTGACACACAGGAGGCAGCCACAGCTGACACACAGGAGGCAGCCACACACAGGAGGCAGCCACAGCTGACACACAGGAGGCAGCCACAGCTGACACACAGGCGGCAGCCACACACAGGAGGCAGCCACAGCTGACACACAGGAGGCAGCCACACACAGGAGGCAGCCACAGCTGACACACAGGAGGCAGCCAAAGCTGACACACAGGAGGCAGCCACACACAGGAGGCAGCCACAGCTGACACACAGGAGGCAGCCACAGTTGACACACAGGAGGCAGCCACAGCTGACACACAGGAGGCAGCCACAGCTGACACACAGGAGGCAGCCACAGCTGACACACAGGAGGCAGCCACAGCTGACACACAGGAGGCAGCCACAGCTGACACACAGGAGGAAGCCACACACAGGAGGCAGCCACAGCTGACACACAGGAGGAAGCCACACACAGGAGGCAGCCACAGCTGACACACAGGAGGCAGCCACAGCTGACACACAGGAGGCAGCCACAGCTGACACACAGGAGGCAGCCACAACTGACACACAGGAGGCAGCCACAGTTGACACACAGGAGCCAGGCACAGCTGACACACAGGAGGCAGCCACAGCTGACACACAGGAGGCAGCCACAGCTGACACAAAGGAGGCAGCCACAGCTGACACACAGGAGGCAGTCACAGCTGACACACAGGAGGCAGCCACACACAGGAGGCAGCCACAGTTGACACACAGGAGGCAGCCATATCTGACACACAGGAGGCAGCCACAGCTGACACACAGGAGGCAGCCACAGCTGATACACAGGAGGCAGCCACAGCTGACACACAGGAGGCAGCCACACACAGGAGGCAGCCACACACAGGAGGCAGCCACAGCTGACACACAGGAGGCAGCCACAGCTGACACACAGGAGGCAGCCACAGCTGACACACAGGAGGCAGCCACAGTTGACACACAGGAGCCAATCACAGTTGACACACAGGAGCCAGCCACAGTTGACACACAGGAGCCAGCCACAGCTGACACACAGGAGGCAGCCACAGCTGACACACAGGAGGCAGCCACAGCTGACACAAAGGAGGCAGCCACAGCTGACACACAGGAGGCAGCCACAGCTGACACACAGGAGGCAGCCACACACAGGAGGCAGCCACAGCTGACACACAGGAGGCAGCCACAGCTGACACACAGGAGGCAGCCACAGCTGACACACAGGAGGCAGCCACAGCTGACACACAGGAGGCAGTCACAGTTGACACACAGGAGGCAGCCACAGCTGACACACAGGAGCCAGCCACAGCTGACACACAGGAGGCCGCCACAGTTGACACACAGGAGGCAGTCACAGTTGACACACAGGAGGCAGCCACAGCTGACACACAGGAGCCAGCCACAGCTGACACACAGGAGGCCGCCACAGCTGACACACAGGAGGCAGCCACACACAGGAGGCAGCCACCGCTGACACACAGGAGGCCGCCACAGCTGACACACAGGAAGCCGCCACAGCTGACACACAGGAGGCCGCCACAGCTGACACACAGGAAGCCGCCACAGCTGACACACAGGAGGCAGCCACAGCTGACACACAGGAGGCAGTCACAGTTGACACACAGGAGGCAGCCACAGCTGACACACAGGAGCCAGCCACAGCTGACACACAGGAGGCCGCCACAGCTGACACACAGAAGGCAGCCACACACAGGAGGCAGCCACAGCTGACACACAGGAAGCCGCCACAGCTGACACACAGGAGGCCGCCACAGCTGACACACAGGAGGCCGCCACAGCTGACACACAGGAAGCCGCCACAGCTGACACACAGGAGGCCGCCACACACAGGAGATAGCAACAGCTGACTCAGCAATAACGCAGCTGACTGGACATTATTAATGGTGACATGTCACCAACAAAGCATAATTAATTTGTCCGGGCAAAATTAGGTTTTATAATTGTATTGACTTATGATGTTCATTAATTATACATAACGACCTTCGCTCATCAAGAAAGATTGTCTCACAACAAACAAAGACACGCTAAACAGGTGAAGTATAATGCATCTATATAAATAATTTTGCGTTGATAATTCGGATATGTAAATTCTTAAGGTAAATGAGTTTTTAAAATGTTTTTTTTTTACGAAATGGCTTTCCTACCCTGTCAAGGTTCTTTAGGGCACGGTTTACCTTGAGCCATGGGGAAGAGAAAGTGACCTGTCTGGTGCAAGGAGTCAGAGGTTGTGAACTCACTTTCAAATGGTTTCATTTTCGACTCACGATAGGTAATCTTCGTTCGAGATCTGGGTGAAACAGAAGTGGTTGGGCACGTTTCTTTTTACTTAATGCATCTGCTCACCCTAACAGTAAATAGGTGCTCAAGACAGGACTCTGATGTATATATATATATATATATATATATATATATATATATATATATATATATATATATATATATATATATATATATATATATATATATATGACTCTGAGAACTCACACCCCAGAAGTGACTCGAACCCATACTCCCAGGAGCAACGCAACTGGTAACTACGGGATGCCTTAATCCGCTTGACCATCACGACCGGACATAAGGAAGTGATAGCCGAATCTATTTGAACCACTTCCAAGCCGGCACTCGGATGGGAATCTTGGGCATAGCATTTTATCAAATCACCTCATTCTTTGGGGCACACGTGAGGAACACAAATGCGAACAAGCCTGAATGGTCCCCAGGACTAGGGTTGGTAAGGTTCGGTCATATATCTACGTTAATTTTAACTCCAATAAAATAAAATTGACCTCATACATAATGAAATGGGTAGCTTTATCATTTCATAAAAAAAAAATTAGAGAAAATATATTAATTCAGTTATATTTGGCTTATTAGGCAAATCGGGCCTTGCATAGTAGGCCGAGAAGTGCGTTCTGGCTACTAGGTACGACATATATATATAAAGATATATGTTGTACCTAGTAGCCAGAATGCAGTACTTGGCATACTATGCAAGGCACGATTTGCCTAATAAGACAAGTTTTCCAGAATTTATATATTTTCATTTTTTTCTTATGAAATGATAAAACTATCTATTTCATTATGTATGAGTTAATTTTTTTCTTAAATTTAAGTTAAAACTAACGTAGACATGTGACATAACCTAACGAACCCTACCTAACCTAACCTATCCAATCTTAACCTAACCTAAACTAATATAACTAAGTAATTCATGTTCCAAAAAAAATTTATCAAAAATATTTCAAATAAACCAACTGGGAACAATTTATTGGAAATAAAGAAAATCACTCGGCCTATCAGGCAAATCGGGCCATGCATAGTAGGCCGAGAAGTGCAATCTGGCTACTAGGTACGACGATATATAAATATATATATATATATATATATATATATATATATATATATATATATATATATATATATATATATATATATATATGTCGTACCTAGTAGCCAGAACGCACTTCTCTGCCTAGTATGCAAGGCCCGATTTGCCTAATAAGCCAAGTTTTCACGAAATAATTGTTTTTCGACTACCTAACCTACCTAACCTAACCTAACCTAACTTTTTCGGCTACCTAACCTAACCTAACCTATAAAGATAGGTTAGGTTAGGTTAGGTAGGGTTGGTTAGGTTCGGTCATATATCTACGTTAATTTTAACTCCAATAAAAAAAAATTCACCTCATACATAATGAAATGGGTAGCTTTATCATTTCATAAGAAAAAAATTAGAGAAAATATATTAATTCAGGAAAACTTGGCTTATTAGGCAAATCGGGCCTTGCATAGTAGGCTGAGAAGTGCGTTCTGGCTATTAGGTACGACATATATATATATATATATATATATATATATATATATATATATATATATATATATATATATATATGTCGTACCTAGTAGCCAGAACGCACTTCTCTGCCTAATATGCAAGGCCCGATTTGCTTAATAAGCCAAGTTTTCCTGAATTAATATATTTTCTCTAATTTTTTCTTATGAAATGATAAAGCTACCCATTTCATTATGTATGAGGTCAATTTTATTTTATTGGAGTTAAAATTAACGTAGGTATATGACCGAACCTAACCAACCCTACCTAACCTAACCTAACCTATCTTTATAGGTTAGGTTAGGTTAGGTAGCCGAAAAAGTTAGGTTAGGTTAGGTTAGGTAGGTTAGGTAGTCGAAAAAACATTAATTCATGAAAACTAGGCTTATTAGGCAAATCGGGCCTTGCATAGTAGGCTGATAAGTGCGTTCTGGCTACTAGGTACGACATATATATATATATATATATATATATATATATATATATATATATGTCGTACCTAATAGCCAGAACGCACTTCTCAGCCTACTATTCAAGGCCCAATTTGCCTAATAAGCCAAGTTTTCATGAATTAATGTTTTTTCGTCTATCTAACCAACCTAACCTAACCTAACCTAGCTTTTTTTGGCTACCTAACCTAACCTTACCTATAAATATAGGTTAGGTTAGGTTAGGTAGGGTTGGTTAGGTTCGGTCATATATCTACGTTAATTTTAACTCCAATAAAAAAAAATTGACCTCATACATAGAGAAAAGGGTTGCTTTATCATTTCATAAGAAAAAAATTATAGTAAATATATTAATTCAGGAAAACTTGGCTTATTAGGCAAATCGGGCCTTGAATAGTAGGCTGAGAAGTGAGTTCTGGCTACTAGGTACGACATATATATATATATATATATATATATATATATATATATATATATATATATATATGTCGTACCTAGTAGCCAGAACGCACTTCTCGGCCTACTATGCAAGGCCAAATTTGCCTAATAAGCCAAGTTTTCCTGAAATAATATATTTTCTCTAATTTTTTTCTTATGAAATGATAAAGCTACCCATTTTATTATGTATGAGGTCAATTTTTTTTTATTGCAGTTTAAATTAACGTAGATATATGGCCGAACCTAACCAACCCTACCTAACCTAACCTAACCTATCTTTATAGGTTATGTTGGGTTAGGTAGTCGAAAAAGGTAGGTTAGGTTAGGTTAGGTAGGTTAGGTAGTCGAGAAACAATTAATTCATGAAAACTTGGCTTATTAGGCAAATCGGGCCTTGCATAGTAGGCTGAGAAGTGCGTTCTGGCTACTAGGTACGACATATATATATATATATATATATATATATATATATATATATATATATATATATATATATATATATATATATATATATATATATATATATATATATATATATATATATATATATATATATATATATATATATATATATATATATATATATATATATATATATATATATATATATATATATATATATATATATATATATATATGTCGTACCTAGTAGCCAGAACTCACTTCTCAGCCTACTATTCAAGGCCCGATTTGCCTAATAAGCCAAGTTTTCCTGAATTAATATATTTACTATAATTTTTTTCTTATGAAATGATAAAGCAACCCTTTTCTCTATGTATGAGGTAAAAAAATTTTATTGGAGTTAAAATTAACGTAGATATATGACCGAACCTAACCAGCCCTACCTAACCTAACCTAACCTATATTTATAGGTAAGGTTAGGTTAGGTAGCCAAAAAAAGCTAGGTTAGGTTAGGTTAGGTAGGTTAGGTAGACGAAAAAACATTAATTCATGAAAACTTGGCTTATTAGGCAAATCGGGCCTTGAATAGTAGGCTGAGAAGTGCGTTCTGGCTATTAGGTACGACATATATATATATATATACCTAGTAGCCAGAACTCACTTCTGAGCCTACTAGGCAAGGCCCGATTTGCCTAATAAGCCAAGTTTTCATGAATTAATTGCTTTTCGACTACCTAACCTACCTAACCTAACCTAACCTAACTTTTTCGGCTACCTAAGCAAACCTAACCTATAAAGATAGGTTAGGTTAGGTTAGGTAGGGTTGGTTAGGTTCGGTCATATATCTACGTTAATTTTAACTCCAATAAAAAAAATTGACCTCTTACATAATGATATGGGTTGCTTTATCATTTCATAAGAAAAAAATTAGAGAAAATATATTAATTCATGAAAACTTGGCTTATTAGGCAAATCTGGCCTTGCATTGTAGGCTGAAAAGTGAGTTCTGGCTACTAGGTACGACATATATATATATATATGTCGTACCTAGTAGCCAGAACTCACTTTTTGGCCAACTATGCAAGGCCTGATTTGCCTAATAAGCCAAGTTTTCCTGAATAATTATATTTTCTCTAATTTTTTTCTTATGAAATGATAAAGCTAACGATGTCATTATGTATGAGATTAATTTATTTTTATTGGCGTTAAAATTAACGTAGATATATGACCGAACCTAACCAACCCTACCTAACCTAACCTAACCTATCTTTATAGGTTAGGTTAGGTTAGGTAGCCGAAAAAGTTAGGTTAGGTTAGGTTAGGTAGGTTAGGTAGTCGAAAAACAATTAGTCCATGAAAACTTGGCTTATTAGGCAAATCGGGCCTTGCATAATAGGCTGAGAAGTGCGTTCTGGCTACTAGGTACGACATATATATATATATATATATATATATATATATATATATATATATATATATATATATATATATATATATATATATATATATATATATATATATATATATATATTATATATATATATATATATATATATATATATATATATATATATATATATATATATATATATATATATATATATATATATATATATGTTGAAAACTCACACCCCAGAAGTGACTCGAACCCATATACTCCCAGGAGCAACGCAACTGGTAACTACGGGGCGCCTTAATCCGCTTGACCATCATGGCCGGACAAAAGGAAGTGATAGCCGAAGCTATTTGAACCACTTTCCCGCCGGCAACTCGGATGGTAATCTTGGGCATAGCATTTTATCAAATCACCTCATTCTTTGGGGCACACGTGAGGAACACAAATGCGAACAAGCCTGAATGGTCCCCAGGACTATATGCGTCTGAAAACTCACACCCCAGAAGTGACTCGAACCCATACTCCCAGGAGCAACGCAACTGGTAACTACGGGGCGCCTTAATCCGCTTGACCATCATGGCCGGACAAAAGGAAGTGATAGCCGAAGCTATTTGAACCACTTCCCCGCCGGCAACTCGGATGGTAATCTTGGGCATAGCACTTTCCTTCTTATGATGAAGGCAATTATGATTAAAGAAACTTTCCATCATAAGAAGGAAAGTGAAACGCCATGCAACCTCTGAAGAGACAACTGACACAACACCTATACCCCCTATTAGACTATTTTACAGGAACTTCTTTTCCACAGCTCATAAAACGGAGGAAAGGGTCCTGAAAGATATTGTTAATAGAAACGTTATCCCTACAGACAAAAATCAGAGGATACAACTGACGATTTACTATAAAACCAGAAAAACGGCCAGCCTACTCATGAGAAACTCTCCAGAAACAAAGCAGAACGCTTTAAAAGAGACCAACGTCGTCTATGCCTTCAAATGCCCTCTTGGGGACTGTAAGCTCCAAAAATCCCAGTATATAGGCAAGACAACAACATCTCTTTCTAGGCGTTTAACGATGCATAAGCAACAGGGCTCCATTAAGGAACATATAATCTCTTCCCACAACCAAACCGTCGCCAGAGAAATCCTAGTAAACAACACAGAAATCATCGATAGATACAGCGATAGCAGGCGGCCTGACGTTTGCGAGGCACTACACATTAAAAAGTCAACACCAGCAATCAACAGCCAATTAATGCACAACTATATTCTACCCACCTCAAGACTCCGCTCCAATATAGAAGCATCAAGAAATATGGACCAATAGGCTTTCTACAATCACTTCCATTCAATACCCATTGTTTCGTGTTCTGTCTTGTGTTGATGAAATTAATACCCTATTAATGCCACCTCACCCCATCCACTTCGCTCAAATGTAGATATAAACAAATCGGAGATGTGTAAGTTCTATTCAGTTGTGTATGTGTAAACTAAAGTCTTTGAAAATGTAATAAGTTTTACGAAACGCGCTCAAGTGTCGCGTCAGACTAGAAATAAAAATGAATTTTGGAGAATTGATCTTTGAATTACCATCAACAGTGAAAAGAAATGTACGAAAGATCGAGAAAATTCGTGTTAGAATTATTAATCTTACGTTTTCGGTCATATTTAATAATATATGTCTACAGGAAAGACTGCTACCAAAATATACTAATATATATATATCCATCTATATATATATATATATATATATATATATATATATATATATATATATATATATATATATATATATATATATATATATATATATATATATATATATATATATATATATATATATATATATATATATATAAACAATCCAGTCAGGCTTGTTCGCATATATATATATTTATATATATATATATATATATATATATATATATATATATATATATATATATATATATATATATATATATGTCGTACCTAGTAGCCAGAACGCACTTCTCAGCCTACTATGCAAGGCCCGATTTGCCTAATAAGCCAAGTTTTCCTGAATTAATATATTTTCTCTAATTTTTTTCTTATGAAATGATAAAGCTACCCATTTCATTATGTATGAGGTCAATTTTGTTTTATTGTAGTTAAAATTAACGTAGATATATGACCGAACCTAACCAACCCTACCTAACCTAACCTAACCTATCTTTATAGGTTAGGTTGGGTTAAGTAGCCGAAAAAGGTAGGTTAGGTTAGGTTAGGTAGGTTAGGTAGTCGAAAAAAACATTAATTCATGAAAACTAGGCTTATTAGGCAAATCGGGCCTTGCATAGTAGGCTGAGAAGTGCGTTCTGGCTACTAGGTACGACATATATATATATATATATATATATGTCGTACCTAGTAGCCAGTAGCCAGAACGCACTTCTCAGCCTACTATGCAAGGCCCGATTTGCCTAATAAGCTAAGTTTTCATGAATTAATTGTTTTTCGACTACCTAACCTATCTAACCTAACCTAACCTAACTTTTTCAGCCACCTAACCTAACCTAACCTATTGAGATAGGTTAGGTTAGGTTAGGTAGGGTTGGTTAGGTTCGGTCCTATATCTACGTTAATTTTAACTCCAATAAAAAAAAATTGACCTCATACATAATGAAATGGGTAGCTTTATCATTTCATAAGAAAAAAAATAGTGAAAATATTTTAATTCAGGAAAACTTGGCTTATTAGGCAAATCAGGCCTTGCATAGTTGGCCAAAAAGTGCGTTCTGGCTACTAGGTACGACATATATATATATATATATATATATATATATATATATATATATATATATATATATATATATATATATATATATATATATATGTCGTACCTAGTAGCCAGAACGCACTTCTCAGCCTACTATGCAAGGCCCGATTTGCCTAATAAGCCAAGTTTTCCTGAATTAATTGTTTTTCGACTACCTAACCTACCTAACCTAACCTAACCTAACTTTTTCGGCTACCTAACCTAACCTAACCTATAGAGATAGGTTAGGTGAGGTTAGGTAGGGTTGGTTAGGTTCGGTCATATATCTACGTTAATTTTAACTCTTATAAAAAAAAATTGACCTCATACATAATGAAATGGGTAGCTTTATCATTTCATGAGAAAAAAATTGAGAAAATTTATTAATTCAGGAAAACTTGGCTTATTAGGCAAATCGGGCCTTGCATAGTAGGCTGAGAAGAGCGTTCTGGCTACTAGGTACGACATATATATATATATATATATATATGTGTGTGTGTATATCACGAAAATAAACACGTGATTAAGAATGTGACAATGTCAGACCACGGAGGAAAATGAAACAGGAATTTCCTTAAGTACTTTCGTATATTAAATACATCTTCAGAAGGTATGATTTTACAGATCGAGTGATGGGTATAAATAGGCAGGAGAGAGTGGTGAAGTGGGGTGAGGTACAATACTTGGACAAGGTACACGGCCCATTGGCCCATCAGATGCACCCAATTGGCCCATCCGATGTAGCCCAATGGCCCATCTGATACAGCAGACATACAAGCATGATACATAGGTAATTATAACATAAAGAGGTAAATATATACAATGAATTAGTGAGACAAATGTTTTTCAATGATCCTACTTAAATCGCCCTTTAGCTGATCTATTAGAAATGGATCTAAGTTATATAGACCACTGCTAATATTCAAATTACTTTCTTTGGTGATCTGTATCAAAGCAGATTCAATTATGTTTCTGTTATAGGTGCTTTTACAATTTGTTATTGAAGAAGCACTCTCCCAATCAATTTGGTGAGCTTTTTCTGACAAATGCACAAACAAAGCATTAGACAATTGGCCATGTCTTACAGAGTATTTATGTTGCGATATTCTACATTTTAAATCTTTAGATGTTTGCCCGACACAGAACTTATTACATTCCTTACAAGGTATTTTATAAATGACGCAATTATCACTACGAGGGCTGTTCCTAACTAATAGCTTACCAACAGTGTTTTCGTAGCTAAACATTACATCTATATTAAAAAATTCGCAAATAAATTCTCTACAAAACGTATATAATATAACTTCTTATAGATAATAAAAAAATCCAAATAGGTGTACTTACCCTGTCTATGTTGATTGAAGATCAACAGTTGAGCATTTTTTCTTCACTCCACCATCTTCAGGCGGTCCTGAAGTTGCTCATCTGATGTTTCTTAGGTGGAGTGAAGCTGTTGGCGGTGGTTATTTTTTCTCCACCCAAAATATCTTTCTTCGGTGGTACCTTGTGTAGCAAGGCGCAGGGCACAGTGCCACATCACAAGTTTTACATCCATATCTCACGTCCCTCCTTATGCCAGACTTGAAACAAACACGGCATCTTCTTTTTTTAGCCAAGTGCACGAGTTCATGCGTCAACTTGTAGTTGAGACGTTGTTCTGAATCTATAATTCTTCTATTTCTTGGATGCACTGGAGGAATATTGTCTTCTACAGGAACAACCAAACTTGTAGTAGAATCTTCTATGAAATCGGACACATCAAGTGGTTCTATGTCCTCAATGTCCATTTCAGAATTTGTGGTTGATGAGTGGGGTTGAGGTGTTGAGGTGAACAGAGGACGCCTCGCACCAGATGGCCCGGGTGTTGAAACTGCCGTGTCAGCAGGAGGAGCTACGCTGGCATCTATGTCGGGAACATGTGGTATATTTGTTGTTGTTGGCCATTCCTCGCTGTTCCACGCCAACAAGGCTTTTATTCCTACTGCGTGAAACTCTAATAATGTTAGTTTTTTTGTGTCTGTTGAGTAGTGGTTATACAATGCGTATGCATTGTGCATGGCCATTTGCAGGAAATAAAAAGTGATCTTCTTTGTCCATTTGTGCGTTTTTTTTTGCAAACTCATAATATTTGACCATTTGATCAAAATGATCAACACCTTTCATGAACTTATTGTAATCCACTATGGCCTTGGGTTTGTTCATTTTCACAATTTCTACTCCAGTTTTCTACTCTACTCTACACTTTCGCGCTTTAGATTATCCATGAGTCGTCACCGTATTTTCTTACGTTTCCGCATAACAGACTACGCCTGTAGTCCATCGAAAAAATATTTGTATAAATTTCATTTTCTAACCGATCTGGATGGGGATACTCTCAGATTTTTCGCCATGAAATTCCCGTTCTCCCTCACCGAACACACGGCATCTCGGCCTACCCGGTCACGTGGTCGGCCCATTGTTTTGTTGACACCACAAGTGCCCTCACTGCGCTCCCCTCTCGCGGCAAACGTGACCCGTTTTACGCATTTATTTCCGTTCCGTTTCCGTTCTTGTGTACCTAAAACCAATTCAATACCTTCAACATGGATGCTGCACCAGGAACAAGCAGTGGAACGCAAAAGAAAGGTAGGAAATCTAGGAAAGCAGAAGAGATCGCCATGAATCACGATCTGTATCGTGGGGTGGATGCTTGAATCTTGGATGCTCACTCCATCCAAGATTCCCGACATTGTTGAAGCCTTTTCAGGGTCTTCTGATGATGAATTTGAGGCTGACGAACCTGAAAATGATGTGTTATATGAGGTTTCCACAACTGATGATGATATTTCGAGTGAGAGTGAGGATGAGAGTGAAGAAAAAGCCCCTGCCCCGCCACGCGGAAACCGCACGTGTCCGGTACCAAAGAGGGCTAGCATGGGTGATGAGTGGAATCGTAGCAAAACTCCTCCCATCGTTGATGACTTTACTGCAACCCCTGGCCTAACAATTCCACTACCTTTTACTCCATTGCAGTTTTTACAACTGTTTTTCACTAGAGCAGTGGTTGAATACTTAGCGTATGAAACCAATTTGCATGCCACACACATCATACATCTCATGGCTGACTCAGCAAGAAACACGTGGAAACCAGTGTCGGTGAAAGAAATGGCCCGATATTTGGCCCTGTGCATGCTGATGGGCATAGTGAAGATGCCTACAATGAGGATGTACTGGCAGACGAATCAGATGTGGCATTGTCGATTCTTCAACGTGTTTATGTCGTCTGCTCGGTTCCAACACATTTCTAAGTTCTTCCACATGTATAACAAAAAAGGCGTTCCAGTGAATAATAGTGACCGACTGATAAAAGTGAGACCACTAATGGACTATTTTTCAGAAAAATTTGCATCTGTATATATCCCCAAAAAAGAATTGAGTCTCGATGAGGGTACAATGCCATGGCGAGGCCGCCTCTCTTTCAAGGTCTACAATCCCAACAAGCCTGATAAATATGGTGTAAAATTTTATATGTTGGCCGAAGGGACATCAGGCTACATATATAAATTTGATGTGTATTGTGGAATTGGAAAAACGACAGTGGAAACCGTGATGGGGTTGATGGCGCCCCTATTTCAACAAGGGTTATCATCTGTATATGGATAACTACTATAACTCGGTAAGCCTAACAGAACAATTACGTGAAGTGGGTGTTTACACATGTGGCACACTTAGACTCCAACGTGGCGCCCCCAAGGATCTGCAACAAGTGGTAAAGGGTAAAATGGCAACCGACACGACCGTATACATGCGTAAGGATAACACCTTTGTTATAGTTTGGAAGGACAAGCACACCGTCTCTGTCATCACCAATATCCACAATGCCGACACTACTCAAACACAGCGCAGGAAACGCGTTCGTAAACGTGACGGGAGAACTGAAAATGAACAAACCCAAGGCCATAGTGGATTACAATAAGTTCATGAAAGGTGTTGATCATTTTGATCAAATGGTCAAATATTATGAGTTTGCAAGAAAAACGCACAAATGGACAAAGAAGATCAATTTTTATTTCCTGCAAATGGCCATGCACAATGCATACGCAAGTAGTGTAGAAGAGGACTAGAGCGACGCGCGGCACCGCCAGGTGGCACTCAGGTGAGTGCCACCTGGCGGGTGCCACGCGTCGCTCCCGTCCTCAAGTTTTTTTCGGGGGGGAATTTCCGGGATGTTTTGACATGTGTTGGAGGAAAGTGGATCGCATCGCTCCAGTCCTCGTGGTTTTGGGGAGCTTTCTGTGTGTTCTGGTTAAGAAAGAGTTGTGTTGTTGTAAGAAATGGAAGGACAGGTGTCTGGCAGCTGACAGGTGGCGCGCGCGTCACTCTAGTCCTCGTGGGTTAGGGGAATTTCCCGGAAGTTTTGGCGCGTGTCGGAGGTAATTGGAGCGCGTCGCTCCAGTCCTCGGGGGTTATGGTATGTGGTCAGGAAAGATGAGAGTAGTGTGAGAGTAAGTGGTACAGTAAGTGATAGAGTAAGAAAATAGAAGGAAGGAGTAAAAGAATATGTATGTGTGTTTTGCATAGCCTTAATCCTGTGTGCGGATAATAATTTTCTTGATCGTGAGATAGTGTGTAGATGCGAGGAGAAGGCACCACAGCCTGTTATGTTGTTTTGGGTGGGGGCTGGATGGAGCTTCCCCTCGTCGGGGAGAGAGTGCTCTGGGCCATTATGCGGTTAGACAAACCCATTAACTACCCTACAGGAAGCCCTTAAGTGGTGTTGTAAAAAATGCATGGAAAAGACACGGGAGTGCACCTGGCTTTTTTCTGTGTGTTCGGGTCATGAAAGAGTGAAGCCACTCTCGTTGTGAGACTGCAGTAGGCCATTATACGGTTAGACAAACCATTTATCTCTCCCTACAGGAAGTGCTAAGTGTGCGAGGATG
>NW_025555396.1:0-19369 GCF_020424385.1 Procambarus clarkii | reverse complement strand
TATCAAGAGCTGATACTGGAGATCTGTGGAAGCGCGACTGCACCCTGCGTGACGGGAGATGTCTCCCGGACGGAACAAATGGTGACCAGATGGTGTGAATAGAACTGATGATGATGATGAAGATTAAGCCACTCAAAAGGTGGCACGGGCATGAATAGCCCGTAAGTGGTTTTAAGCCATTCCCAGTATCAAGAGCTGATATTGGAGATCTGTGGAGGTGCGAATGCACCCTGCATGATGGGAGATGTCTCCCTTGTGAATGTGTTAAGATGAAGATGAAGCCACCCAAAAGGTGGCACAGGCATGAATTGGTAAGTGGTGGCCCTTTTGAGCCATCACCAGTATCAATAGATGATACTGGAGATCTGTGGAGGTGCGACTGCACCCAGCGTGACGGGAGATGTCTCCCGTGTTTTAAACAGATGAAGAAGATGAAGCCACCCAAAAGGTGGCACGGGCATGAATAGCTCGTAAGTGGTGGCCCTTTCGAGCCATCACCAATATCAAGAGCTGATACTGGAGATCTGTGGAGGTGCAAGTGCACTCTGCGTGACGGGAGGTGTCTCCCATGAATGTGTCCAAGATGACGATTAAACCATCCAAAAGGTGGCACGGGCATGAATAGCCCGTAAGTGGTGGCCCTTTTGAGCCATTACCAGTATCAAGAGCTGATACTGGAGATCTGTGGAGGTGCAACTGCACCCTGCGTGACGGGAGATGTCTCCCGGACCGAGTGTGTGGTGTTTGCTGTGTAGAAGGTGAAGAAGAAGATGAAGCCACCCAAAAAGGTGGCACGGGCATGAATAGCCCGTAAGTGGTGGCCCTTTTAAGCCATTACCAGTATCAAGAGCTGATACTGGAGATCTGTGGAGGTGCAAATGCACCCTGCATGACGGGAGATGTCTCCCTTATGAATGTGTTAAGATGAAGATGAAGCAACCCAAAAGGTGGCACGGGCATAAATAGCCCGTAAGTGGTGGCCATTTTAAGCCATTACCAGTATCAATAGATGATACTGGAGATCTGTGGAGGTGCGACTGCACCCTGCGTGACGGGAGATGTGTCCCGGACCAAATGGCGATCAGATGGTGTGGGAATGAAGATTATGCTGATGATGATGATGATGAAGATTAAGCCACCCAAAAGGTGGCACGGGCATGAATAGCCCGTAAGTGGTGGCCATTTTAAGCCATTACCAGTATCAAGAGCTGATACTGGAGATCTGTGGAGGTGCGAATGCACCCTGCATGATGGGAGATGTCTCCCTTGTGAATGTGTTAAGATGAAGATGAAGCCACCCAATAGGTGGCACGGGCATGAATTGGTAAGTGGTGGCCCTTTTGAGCCATCACCAGTATCAATAGATGATACTGGAGATCTGTGGAGGTGCGACTGCACCCAGCGTGACGGGAGATGTCTCCCGTGTTTTAAACAGATGAAGATGAAGATGAAGCCACCCAAAAGATGGCACGGGCATGAATAGCTCGTAAGTAGTGGCCCTTTCGAGCCATCACCAGTATCAAGAGCTGATACTGGAGATCTGTGGAGGTGCAACTGCACCCTGCGTGACGGGAGATGTCTCCCGGACCAAGTGGTGACCAAATGGTGGTGAGAAGGTGAAGGGACGACAATATACTATATACTAGTCGTCCTTCACCTTCTAGTGTGTGGTCTGGTGAACATACTTTAGCCACGTTATTGTGACTCATCGCCTGTATTGGGTGGTTATAAATAACCACCCAATCTCAAGCACGGGTTGGACATAATCTCAAGCACGGGTTGGACAAGTATATGAGTGGGATTGGGTGGTTATAGAATAGGAGCTGCCTCGTATGGGCCAACAGGCCTTCTGCAGTTGCCTTTGTTCTTATGTTCTTATGTAAATAGGAGCTGCCTCGTATGGGCCAATATAGGCCTTCTGCAGTTACCTTGTCCTTATGTTCTTAAAAACTTTTCCGGTTTGTCTAAACTCTATAATACTAAAGTCTAGTTTCTAATTGTGTATTACGTCAACATATGTACGATAGTGAACATCGTTACTATAAACGCTATAAAAACAAGAGGATGGGCTAACTAACATATATTGTAGCCCATTCTCATGTTTAGGTAGTAACGATGAAGACCGTCGTACATATATTGACGTAAAAGGTAATTAGAAAGTAGAAATCGGTACTATTGAATTTGGACAAACCGTTAAAGTTTTTGTACTGATGTTGCAAAGAAAACTTATCCTAACCTAACCTTCCTAGGCCTAATACACACTATCTGAGGCATAATATAGTACATATATGAGCAGGCGAAGAGTCACAATAACGTGGCTAAAGTATGTTGACCAGACCACACACTAGAAGGTGAAGGGACGACAACGTTTCGGTCCGTCCTGGACCATTCTCAAGTCGATTGAGAATGTGTATATCACATACATATATGTGTTATACTAAGTCAAGGAATATTTAAGTTGGTTTTCAGCTTTATTTGTTTCGGACAATAAAATGAATAGTACCAAATTCTACTATCTAATTGTCTCACCTTTTGGGTGGCTTCATCTTCATTTTAACACATTCACACGGGAGACATCTCCCGTCACGCAGGGTGCAGTCGCACCTCCACAGATCTGTAGTATCATCTATTGATACTGGTGATGGCTCAAAAGGGCCACATCTTAGGGGCTATTCATGCCCGAGCCACCTTTTGGGTGGCTTCATCTTCATCTTCTGTTTAAAACACGGGAGACATCTCCCGTCACGCTGGGTGAAGTCGCACCTCCACAGATCTCCAGTATCATCTATTGATACTGGTGATGGCTCAAAAGGGCCACCACTTACCATTTCATGCCCGTGCCACCTTTTGGGTGGCTTCATCTTCATCTTAACACATTCACAAGGGAGACATCTCCCATCATGCAGGGTGCATTCGCACCTCCACAGATCTCCAGTATCAGCTCTTGATACTGGGAATGGCTTAAAACCACTTACGGGCTATTCATGCCCGTGCCACCTTTTGGGTGGCTTAATCTTCATCAATCAATCAGTTCTATTCGCACGGGAGACATCTCCCGTCACGCAGGGTGCAGTCGCACCTCCACAGATCTCCAGTATCAGCTCTTGATACTGGTAATGGCTCAAAAGGTCCACCACTTACCGGCTATTCATGCCCGTGCCACCTCTTGGGTGGCTTCATCTTCATCTTAACACATTCACAAAGGAGGCATCTCCCGTCATGCAGGGTGCATTCGCACCTCCACAGATCTCCAGTATCAGCTCTTGATACTGGTAATGGCTCAAAAGGGCCACCACTTACGGGCTATTCATGCCCGTGCCACCTTTTGGGTGGCTTAATCTTCATCAATCAATCAAGAAGATATATATATCACCATTTTGTCCGGGAGACATCTCCCGTCACGCAGGGTGCAGTCGCACCTCCACAGATCTCGCCACACTTGGTCCGGGAGACATCTCCCGTCACGCAGGGTGCAGTCGCACCTCCACAGATCTCCAGTATCATCTATTGATACTGGTGATGGCTCAAAAGGGCCACCACTTACGAGCTATTCATGCCCATGCCACCTTTTGGGTGGCTTCATCTTCATCTTAACACATTCACAAGGGAGACATCTCCCGTCATGCAGGGTGCATTCGCACCTCCACAGATCTTCAGTATCAGCTCCTGATACTGGTAATGGCTTAAAATGGCCACCACTTACGGGCTATTTATGCCCGTGCCACCTTTTGGGTGGCTTCATCTTCATCTTAACACATTCACAAGGGAGACATCTCCCGTCATGCAGGGTGCATTCGCACCTCCACAGATCTCCAGTATCAGTTCTTCATACTGGTAATGGCTTAAAAGGGCCACCACTTACGGGCTATTTATGCCCGTGCCACCTTTTGGGTTGCTTCATCTTCATCTTAACACATTCATAAGGGAGACATCTCCCGTCATGCAGGGTGCATTCGCACCTCCACAGATCTCCAATATCAGCTCTTGATACTGGTAATGGCTTAAAAGGGCCACCACTTACGGGCTATTCATGCCCGTGCCACCTTTTGGGTGGCTTAATATTCATCATTTCAATATTCATCAAGAAGATATCCACCATCTGGTCCCCACTTGGTCCGGGAGACATCTCCCGTCACGCAGGGTGCAGTCGCACCTCCACAGATCTCCAATATCATCTATTGATACTGGTGATGGCTCAAAAGGGCCACCACTTACGAGCTATTCATGCCTGTGCCACCTTTTGGGTGGCTTCATCTTCATCTTAACACATTCATAAGGGAGACATCTCCCAACATGCAGGGTGCATTCGCACCTCCACAGATCTCCAGTATCAGCTCTTGATACGGGGTAATGGCTCAAAAGGGCCACCACTTATGGGCTATTCATGCCCGTGCCACCTTTTTGGGTGGCTTCATCTTCATCAATCATCATCATCGTGTTTGACAGAACACCATTTGGTCCGGGAGACATCTCCCGTCACGCAGGGTGCAGTTGCGCCTCCACAGATCTCTAGTATCATCTTTTGATACTGGTAATGGCTGGAAAGGGCCACCACTTACGGGCTATTCATGCCCGTGCCACCTCTTGGGTGGCTTAATCTTCATCAATCAATCAATCAAGAAGATATCCACCATCTGGTCCCCACTTGGTCCGGGAGACATCTCCCGTCACGCAGGGTGCTGTCGCGCCTCCACAGATCTCCAGTATCATCTATTGATACTGGTGACGACTCAAAAGGGCCACCACTTACGGGCTATTCATACCCGTGCCACCTTTTGGGTGGCTTCATCTTCATCTTCTTCATCTGTTTAAAACACGGGAGACATCTCCCGTCACGCTGGGTGCAGTCACACCTCCACAGATCTCCAGTATCATCTATTGATACAGGTGATGGCTCAAAAGGGCCACCACTTACCAATTCATGCCCGTGCCACCTATTGGGTGGCTTCATCTTCATCTTAACACATTCACAAGGGAGACATCTCCCATCATGCAGGGTGCATTCGCACCTCCACAGATCTCCAGTATCAGCTCTTGATACTGGTAATGGTTTAAAAAGGCCACCACTTACGGGCTATTCATGCCCGTGCCACCTTTTGGGTGGCTTAATCTTCATCATCATCATCATCATCTTGTAAGCGCCCACCATCTGGTCACCATTTGGTCCGGGAGACATCTCCCGTCACGCAGGGTGCAGTCGCACCTCCACAGATCTCCAGTATCAGCTCTTGATACTGGTAATGGCTTAAAATGGCCACCACTTACGGGCTATTTATGCCCGTGCCACCTTTTGGGTTGCTTCATCTTAATCTTAACACATTCATAAGGGAGACATCTCCCGTCATGCAGGGTGCATTCGCACCTCCACAGATCTCCAGTATCAGCTCTTGATACTGGTAATGGCTTATAAGGGCCACCACTTACGGGCTATTTATGCCCGTGCCACCTTTTGGGTTGCTTCATCTTCATTTTAACACATTCATAAGGGAGACATCTCCCGTCATGCAGGGTGCATTCGCACCTCCACAGATCTCCAGTATCAGCTCTTGATACTGGTAATGGCTTAAAAGGGCCACCACTTACGGACTATTCATTCCCGTGCCACCTTTTGGGTGGCTTAATCTTCATCATCCTTGTAAGCCACCATCTGGTCACCATTTGGTCCGGGAGACATCTCCCGTCATGCAGGGTGCAGTCGCGCCTCCACAGATCTCCAGTATCAGCTCTTGATACTGGTAATGGCTCAAAAGGGCCACCACTTACGGGCTATTCATGCCCGTGCCACCTCTTGGGTGGCTTAATCTTCATCAATCAATCATCAAGAAGATATCCACCATCTGGTCCCCACTTGGTCCGGGAGACATCTCCCGTCACGCAGGGTGCAGTCGCACCTCCACAGATCTCCAGTATCAGCTCTTGATACTGGTAATGGCTCAAAAGGTCCACCACTTACCGGCTATTCATGCCCGTGCCACCTCTTGGGTGGCTTCATCTTCATCTTAACACATTCACAAAGGAGGCATCTCCCGTCATGCAGGGTGCATTCGCACCTCCACAGATCTCCAGTATCAGCTCTTGATACTGGTAATGGCTCAAAAGGGCCACCACTTACGGGCTATTCATGCCCGTGCCACCTTTTGGGTGGCTTAATCTTCATCAATCAATCAGAAGATATATATATCACCATTTTGTCCGGGAGACATCTCCCGTCACGCAGGGTGCAGTCGCACCTCCACAGATCTCGCCACACTTGGTCCGGGAGACATCTCCCGTCACGCAGGGTGCAGTCGCACCTCCACAGATCTCCAGTATCATCTATTGATACTGGTGATGGCTCAAAAGGGCCACCACTTACGAGCTATTCATGCCCATGCCACCTTTGGGTGGCTTCATCTTCATCTTAACACATTCACAAGGGAGACATCTCCCGTCATGCAGGGTGCATTCGCACCTCCACAGATCTTCAGTATCAGCTCCTGATACTGGTAATGGCTTAAAATGGCCACCACTTACGGGCTATTTATGCCCGTGCCACCTTTTGGGTGGCTTCATCTTCATCTTAACACATTCACAAGGGAGACATCTCCCGTCATGCAGGGTGCATTCGCACCTCCACAGATCTCCAGTATCAGTTCTTCATACTGGTAATGGCTTAAAAGGGCCACCACTTACGGGCTATTTATGCCCGTGCCACCTTTTGGGTTGCTTCATCTTCATCTTAACACATTCATAAGGGAGACATCTCCCGTCATGCAGGGTGCATTCGCACCTCCACAGATCTCCAATATCAGCTCTTGATACTGGTAATGGCTTAAAAGGGCCACCACTTACGGGCTATTCATGCCCGTGCCACCTTTTGGGTGGCTTAATATTCATCATTTCAATATTCATCAAGAAGATATCCACCATCTGGTCCCCACTTGGTCCGGGAGACATCTCCCGTCACGCAGGGTGCAGTCGCACCTCCACAGATCTCCAATATCATCTATTGATACTGGTGATGGCTCAAAAGGGCCACCACTTACGAGCTATTCATGCCTGTGCCACCTTTTGGGTGGCTTCATCTTCATCTTAACACATTCATAAGGGAGACATCTCCCAACATGCAGGTGCATTCGCACCTCCACAGATCTCCAGTATCAGCTCTTGATACGGGGTAATGGCTCAAAAGGGCCACCACTTATGGGCTATTCATGCCCGTGCCACCTTTTTGGGTGGCTTCATCTTCATCAATCATCATCATCGTGTTTGACAGAACACCATTTGGTCCGGGAGACATCTCCCGTCACGCAGGGTGCAGTTGCGCCTCCACAGATCTCTAGTATCATCTTTTGATACTGGTAATGGCTGGAAAGGGCCACCACTTACGGGCTATTCATGCCCGTGCCACTCTTGGGTGGCTTAATCTTCATCAATCAATCAATCAAGAAGATATCCCCATCTGGTCCCCACTTGGTCCGGGAGACATCTCCCGTCACGCAGGGTGCAGTCGCGCCTCCACAGATCTCCAGTATCATCTATTGACACTGGTGACGACTCAAAAGGGCCACCACTTACGGGCTATTCATACCCGTGCCACCTTTTGGGTGGCTTCATCTTCATCTTCTTCATCTGTTTAAAACACGGGAGACATCTCCCGTCACGCTGGGTGCAGTCACACCTCCACAGATCTCCAGTATCATCTATTGATACAGGTGATGGCTCAAAAGGGCCACCACTTACCAATTCATGCCCGTGCCACCTATTGGGTGGCTTCATCTCATCTTAACACATTCACAAGGGAGACATCTCCCATCATGCAGGGTGCATTCGCACCTCCACAGATCTCCAGTATCAGCTCTTGATACTGGTAATGGTTTAAAAAGGCCACCACTTACGGGCTATTCATGCCCGTGCCACCTCTTGGGTGGCTTAATCTTCATCATCATCATCATCATCTTGTAAGCGCCCACCATCTGGTCACCATTTGGTCCGGGAGACATCTCCCGTCACGCAGGGTGCAGTCGCACCTCCACAGATCTCCAGTATCAGCTCTTGATACTGGTAATGGCTTAAAATGGCCACCACTTACGGGCTATTTATGCCCGTGCCACCTTTTGGTTTGCTCATCTTAATCTTAACACATTCATAAGGGAGACATCTCCCGTCATGCAGGGTGCATTCGCACCTCCACAGATCTCCAGTATCAGCTCTTGATACTGGTAATGGCTTAAAAGGGCCACCACTTACGGGCTATTTATGCCCGTGCCACCTTTTGGGTTGCTTCATCTTCATCTTAACACATTCATAAGGGAGACATCTCCCGTCATGCAGGGTGCATTCGCACCTCCACAGATCTCCAGTATCAGCTCTTGATACTGGTAATGGCTTAAAAGGGCCACCACTTACGGACTATTCATTCCCGTGCCACCTTTTGGGTGGCTTAATCTTCATCATCCTTGTAAGCCACCATCTGGTCACCATTTGGTCCGGGAGACATCTCCCGTCATGCAGGGTGCAGTCGCGCCTCCACAGATCTCCAGTATCAGCTCTTGATACTGGTAATGGCTCAAAAGGGCCACCACTTACGGGCTATTCATGCCCGTGCCACCTCTTGGGTGGCTTAATCTTCATCAATCAATCATCAAGAAGATATCCACCATCTGGTCCCCACTTGGTCCGGGAGACATCTCCCGTCACGCAGGGTGCAGTCGCACCTCCACAGATCTCCAGTTTCATCTATTGATACTTGTGATGGCTCAAAAGGGCCACCACTTACGAGCTATTCATGCCTGTGTCACCTTTTGGGTGGCTTCATCTTCATCTTAACACATTCACAAGGGAGACATCTCCCGTCATGCAGGGTGCATTTGCACCTACACAGATCTCCAGTATCAGCTCTTGATACTGGTAATGGCTCAAAAGGGCCACCACTTACGGGCTATTCATGCCCGTGCCACCTTTTTGGGTGGCTTCATCTTCATCAATCATCATCATCGTGTTTGACAGAACACCATTTGGCCCGGGAGACATCTCCCGTCACGCAGGGTGCAGTTGCGCCTCCACAGATCTCTAGTATCATCTTTTGATACTGGTAATGGCTCGAAAGGGCCACCACTTACGGGCTATTCATGCCCGTGCCACCTCTTGGATGGCTTAATCTTCATCAATCAATCAATCAAGAAGATATCAACCATCTGGTCCCCACTTGGTCCGGGAGACATCTCCCGTCACGCAGGGTGCAGTCGCGCCTCCACAGATCTCCAGTATCATCTATTGATACTGGTGATGGCTCAAAAGGGCTACCACTTACGAGCTAATCATGCCCGTGCCACCGTTTGGGTGGCTTCATCTTCATCTTAAACACATTCACAAGGGAGACATCTCCCGTCACGCAGGGTGCAGTCGCACCTCCACAGATCTCCAGTATCATCTATTGATACTGGTGATGGCTCAAAAGGGCCACCACTTACGAGCTATTCATGCCCGTGCCACCTATTGGGTGGCTTCATCTTCATCTTAAACACATTCACAAGGGAGACATCTCCCGTCACGCAGGGTGCATTCGCACCTCCACAGATCTCCAGTATCAGCTCTTGATACTGGTAATGGCTCACAAGGGCCACCACTTACGGCTATTTATGCCCGTGCCTCATTTTCATCTTCATCTTAACACATTCATAAGGGAGACAGAGACATCTCCCGTCACGCAGGGTGCAGTTGCGACTCCACAGATCTCCAGTATCATCTTTTGATACTGGTAATGGCTCGAAAGGGCCACCACTTACGGGCTATTCATGCCCGTGCCACCTCTTGGATGGCTTAATCTTCATCAATCAAGAAGATATCATCTCCCATCATCATCTGGTCACCATTTGGTCCGGGAGACATCTCCCGTCACGCAGGGTGCAGTCGCACCTCCACAGATCTCCAGTATCATCTATTGATACTGGTAATGGCTTAAAATGGCCACCACTTACGGGCTATTTATGCCCGTGCCACCTTTTGGGTTTCTTCATCTTCATCTTAACACATTCATAAGGGAGACATCTCCCGTCATGCAGGGTGCATTCGCACCTCAACAGATCTCCAGTATCAGCTCTTGATACTGGTAATGGCTTAAAAGGGCCACCACTTACGGGCTATTCATGCCCGTGCCACCTTTTGGGTGGCTTCATCTTCATCAACACATTCAATCCAGACATCTCCCGTCATGGAAGGGTGCGTCTCGCACCTCCACAGATCTCTTGTATCAGCAGTGATACTGGTAATGGCTAAAAGGGCCACCTCTTACGGTTATTCATGCCCGTGCCACCTTTTGGGTGGTATCATCTTCATCAGGAGAAACAGACCGTTTGGTCACCATTTGGTCCGGGAGACATCTCCCGTCATGCAGGGTGCAGTCGCACCTCCACAGATCTCCAGTATCAGCTCTTGATACTGGTAATGGCTCAAAAGGGCCACCACTTACGGGCTATTCATGCCCGTGCCACCTCTTGGGTGGCTTAATCTTTATCAATCAATCAAGAAGATACACCATTTGGTCACCACTTGGTCCGGGAGACATCTCCCGTCACGCAGGGTGCAGTTGCGCCTCCACAGATCTCCAGTATCATCTTTTGATACTGGTAATGGCTCGAAATGGCCACCACTTACGGGCTATTCATGCCCGTGCCACCTCTTGGGTGGCTTAATCTTCATCAATCAATCAATCAAGAAGATCTCCTCCAGTCCCCACTTGGTCCGGGAGACATCTCCCGTCACGCAGGGTGCAGTCGCGCCTCCACAGATCTCCAGTATCATCTATTGATACTGGTGATGGCTCAAAAGGGCCACCACTTACGGCTATTCATGCCCGTGCCACCTTTTGGGTGGCTTAATCTTCATCTCTCTCTCATCCTCATCACCACACGGGAGACATCTCCCGTCAGGCTGGGTGCAGTCGCACCTCCACAGGTCTCCAGTATCATCTATTGATACTGGTGATGGCTCAAAAGGGCCACCACTTACGAGCTATTCATGCTCGTGCCACCTTTTGGGCGGCTTAACTTCATCTTAACACATTCACAAGGGAGACCATCTCCCATCATGCAGGGTGCATTCGCACCTCCACAGATCTCCAGTATCAGCTCTTGATACTGGTGATGGCTCGAAAGGGCCACCACTTACGGGCTATTCATGCCCGTGCCACCTTTTGGGTGGCTTCATCTTCATCATCATCATCATCATGTTGTAAACCATCTGGTCACCATTTGGTCCGGGAGACATCTCCCGTCACGCTGGGTGCAGTCGCACCTCCACAGATCTCCAGTATCATCTATTGATACTGGTAATGGCTCAAAAGGGCCGCCACTTACGAGCTATTCATGCCCGTGCTATCTTTTGGGTGGCTTCATCTTCATCTTAACACATTCACAAAGGAGACATCTCCCGTCATGCAGGGTGCATTCGCACCTCCACAGATCTCCAGTATCAGCTTTTGATACTGGTAATGGCTCAAAAGGGCCACCACTTACGGGCTATTCATGCCCGTGCCACCTTTTGGGTGGCTCAATCTTCATCATCATCATCATCTTCTCCTCTCATCACGGGAGACATCTCCCGTCACGCAGGGTGCAGTCGCGCCTCCACAGATCTCCAGTATCTTCTCTTGATACTGGTAATGGCTCAAAAGGGCCACCACTTACGGGCTATTCATGCCCGTGCCACTTTTGGGTGGCTTCATCTTCATCTTAACACATTCACAAAGGGAGACATCTCCCGTCATGCAGGGTGCATTCGCACCTCCACAGATCTCCAGTATCAGCTTTTGATACTGGTAATGGCTCAAAAGGGCCACCACTTACGGGCTATTCATTCCCGTGCCACCTTTTGGGTGGCTTAATCTTCATCAATCAATCAATCCCTTCTCCTCACCATCTGGTCACCATTTGGTCCGGGAGACATCTCCCGTCACGCAGGGTGCAGTCGCACCTCCACAGATCTCCAGTATCATCTATTGATACTGGTGATGGCCCAAAAGGGCCACCACTTACGGGCTATTCATGCCTGTGCCACCTTTTGGGTTCATCTTCATCTTAACACATTCACAAGGGAGACATCTCCCGTCATGCAGGGTGCATTCGCACCTCCACAGATCTCCAGTATCAGCTCTTGATACTGGTAATGGCTCAAAAGGGCCACCACTTACGAGCTATTCATGCCCGTGCCACCTTTTGGGTGGCTTCATCTTCATCTTAACACATTCACAAGGGAGACATCTCCCGTCATGCAGGGTGCATTCGCACCTCCACAGATCTCCAGTATCAGCTCTTGATACTGGTAATGGCTCAAAAGGGCCACCACTTACGGGCTATTCATGCCCGTGCCACCTTTTGGGTGGCTTAATCTTCATCAATCAATCATCGTGTTTGACGACCACCCATCTGGTCACCACTTGGTCCGGGAGACATCTCCCGTCACGCAGGGTGCAGTCGCGCCTCCACAGATCTCCAGTATCAGCTCTTTTGATACTGGTAATGGCTCAAAAGGGCCACCACTTACGGGCTATTCATGCCCGTGCCACCTCTTGGGTGGCTTAATCTTCATCAATCAATCAATCAAGAAGATATCAAACATTTGGTCACCCACTTGGTCCGGGAGACATCTCCCGTCACGCAGGGTGCATTCGCACCTCCACAGATCTCCAGTATCATCTATTGATACTGGTGATGGCTCAAAAGGGCTACCACTTACGAGCTAATCATGCCCGTGCCACCTTTTGGGTGGCTTCATCTTCATCTGTTTAAAACACAGGAGACATCTCCCGTCACGCAGGGTGCAGTCGCACCTCCACAGATCTCCAGTATCATCTATTGATACTGGTGATGGCTCAAAAGGGCCACCACTTACGAGCTACTCATGCCCATGCCACCTTTTGGGTGGCTTCATCTTCATCTTAACACATTCACAAGGGAGACATCTCCCGTCACGCAGGGTGCATTCCCACCTCCACTGATCTCCAGTATCATCTATTGATACTGGTGATGGCTCAAAAGGGGCCACCATGTACGGGCTATTCATGCCCGTGCCACCTTTTCTTCATCTTGACCTTCATCTTAATACAGTCACAAGGGAGACATCTCCCGTCATGTAGGGTGCATTCCCACCTCCACTGATCTTCAGTATCAGCTCTTAACTCAAAAGGGCCACCACTTACGGGCTATTCATGCCCGTGCCACCTTTTGGGTGGCTTCATCTTCATCAATAACACATTCACAAGGGAGACATCTCCCGTCATGCAGGGTGCAGTCGCGGCCTCCACAGATCTCCAGTATCAGCTCCTGATACTGGTAATGGCTCAAAATGGCCACCACTTACGGGCTATTCATGCCCGTGCTTCACTTCATTCTTCATCATCATCTCTAGGAAGTTTCAGCCCGCTTCAAGTCTACGGGCTCACCATAGCCCGTGCTACTCCCCGCTTAGGTAAGTTACGGGCTCACCATAGCCCGTGCTACTTGGAACTTGTTCCGAGTAGCTGAATCTATGACAACGTACTCAAAGACAGAGGTAACGACCTCTCCGTAGGATGCAATTGCACCTCCACAGATCTCTGTGGAGTATCATCAGTATCAGCTAATGATACTGGCAATGGCTCCAAAGGGCCACCACTTACGGGCTATTCATGCCCGTGCTACCTTTTGGGTGGCTTAATCTTAATCAATCAATCAATCGAGAAGATATCCCGCACACACCATCTGGTCACATTTGGTCCGGGAGACATCTCCCGTCACGCAGGGTGCAGTCGCACCTCCACAGATCTCCAGTATCGGCTCTTGATACTGGTAATGGCTTAAAAGGGCCACAACTTACGGGCTATTCATGCCCGTGCCACCTTTTGGGTAGCTTAATCTTCATCAATCAATCGTAAGTCACACCATCTGGTCACCATTTAGTCCGGGAGACGTCTCCCGTCACGCAGGGTGCAGTCGCACCTCCACAGATCTCCAGTATCATCTATTGGTACTGGTAATGGCTTAAAATGGCCACCACTTACGGGCTATTTATGCATGTGCCACCTTTTGGGTGGCTTCATCTTCATCTTAACACATTCACAAGGGAGACATCTCCCGTCATGCAGGGTGCATTCGCACCTCCACAGATCTCCAGTATCGGCTCCTGATACTGGTAATGGCTTAAAATGGCCACCACTTACGGGCTATTTATGCCCGTGCCACCTTTTGGGTGGCTTCATCTTCATCTTAACACATTCATAAGGGAGACATCTCCCGTCATGCAGGGTGCAGTCGCGCCTCCACAGATCTCCAGTATCAGCTCTTGATACTGGTAATGGCTCAAAATGGCCACCACTTACGGGCTATTCATGCCCGTGCCACCTCTTGGGTGGCTTAATCTTCATCAATCATCAATCAATCAAGAAGATATGCAGTGTATAGGTATATAGATAGGTGTAGGCTACATGTGGGGCTGCACATCATTTCTGCTGGAACATACGACGCGTTAATTTAGTTTAAAAGTTTATTTTATTAATAATTTGTAAGCTACAATTTAAGAGATCTGGAAGTCTCGTTGCCAGCAACCAATATGGATGCCGGACATGATATTAGTTTACTAATGTCTGGCGAGGACCCCGCGCCAATGTCCCGGGAACTGTCCATCCTGCAGAAGGACCTGGACACCCTCTTCCTCATTGTGTTCGGCATCCTCATATTGAGTAAGTACCAGAATCTGTGTTTTCTCTCATTTTCAAGTATTTAAACTTAAATGGGTATAGAATCCATTTCACATTTTGTATGTTGATCAAATATTTATATAATAGTACAATAATCTCTGGATTTTGTTTTATTATACTGTGACGATTATCTCCTTCAAGAGATTGAGCCTGCTCTTCCCTCCAAAGTTCGTCGCTATAGAAATCCCTATAAAACTAATATGGAAGAAATATCCAACAAATACACCACCAAGGTTTGCCAGAGCGCAAAGGTATGCAGCCAGGAACACCTGCTCCACCTCTAACCACCAAACTACCTGTCTGTCGCCTGCTCATCGCTGATTGGCTGCGTGTCGTTGCACCTGCCCTCCACCCGCCACACTACCTGATGTCTGGCGCCACACGACCGCCAGATCTCGGAATATCCAGTGCTTTCAACAAGTTAACACATCTCGTTGGTAGACTAAGCTGTGGCTTACGTGTACTAAGAGAGGTGGCAGCTTAAAGCCAATATTCCTGCACCTATTTACATTGTGTGTTATACACTTGTTATTACTCACTTGTCTTAACGTAACTTTTCATTTTGTCATTTGATTATTCTTATTATTTTGATTGATTGATTTTATGATACGAATTTGTATGTCCATTTTATTCATGTTTTGCTTTTCTAACGTAATTAAAATCTCATTGTTAAATTTACTTGTGTTTTGTATGTCTTCCCATTACCTTACCACAGACAAAGTTCCAGATTTTCTATTTTTTGTTTCTGTATGTGACGAGGCCATACCCCTAGCTTTTGAACAGCCGAACACCAACGCGTTACCGTCACAATACTTAAAATTATGTATTTGTACTTTTGACATTGCTTTATATTTCAGTCTTGCAGACCGGATTCGCATTCCTTGAGGCAGGCTCCGTAAGGTCCAAGAACACTACCAACATCCTTCTCAAGAACATGCTCGATGTCTGTAAGTTATCAAACACCTTCGTTATTTGTTATCGTATCTGGCTTATGTCTGGTGAACCAGCACATGATTTTCTTATTCCTATCTTATAGCTAAAGTACGCTCTCAATGTATATAACTTTGCCGACTCTTGTATTCCTGTAATTTTCTGGTTTTATTTTTCCATCTGCTGGTGTTATATACTAAATTGTTCTCTGTATTTAACCGACTTCCTCCCACCAAGCCTCGCGTAGTAATAATGATATGAATTCCACAATCGTCCCCACCCTGTACTAACCATCTGCCCTGTTACTCTCCCCAGTCATTGGTGGCATAGCGTACTGGCTGGTGGGGTTCCCGCTGGCGTTTGGAGGCGGGAACAGCTTCTGTGGTACAGAGTACTGGGCGTCGTACGGGCTGTCGGACGAGCACCTGGCCTTCTGGTTCTTCCAGTTCGTCATCGCCACCACAGCCTCCACCATCATCTCGGGGTCCATGGCTGAGCGGTGTGCTTTCAATGCTTATCTCATCTACACAACCGTGCTGTCAGGTGGGTGTGAAGCCTCTTTCTCTCTGTAAAGTATGTTTCAAATTTAGCGGGGTACTTTACACTATTCGGTGGTCAATAAATCAATAACTTTACTCACTGGCGTTATTTATAAAATTTAATTATACAATAATAGCCTAACACTGAGCATTATAATTATGATTTACAACATTATGATTTACTTCTCAATTAAAAGGGCAATTCAATCAATATTAAATACATTTCCCGCGGAATTAATAGATACATTATTAAATACAGCTGTGGTGTACCGGATTATAATGTTTGTGTTGCAACAGCTGTGATGTTCCGGTTTATGATAATGTTTGTGTTTGTACTGCTGTGGTGTACCCGGTGGTGTCACATTGGACCTGGTCAGACGTTGGCTGGCTCAAGACTCAACACTACCAGGACTTCGGTGGCTCCGGCGTCGTCCACCTCACAGGGGGCGTGGCAGCTCTTGTTGGAGCTGTAATTCTTGGGCCCAGAATCGGTCGCTTCGGACCCAAGGGCAAGGAGATACGTGGACACTCTGTGCCGGTATGTTCATAGAACATTAGTAATGTGTTATTATATGAAGTCATGAAGCAATATATAATTTTTAGGGGAATATCACGTTTAATAGAAATATTACACGTCAAGGTGGAGGTGTAAAGTTGTGTTTGAACTTCCAGCTGGCAGCTCTGGGAGGCTTCATCCTGCTCTTCGGGTTCCTGGCCTTCAACGGAGGGTCCCAAGCGTCCATCAGCCACGAGGGTGATGCTGTAGCCATTGCCAAGGCTCTTTAACACTGTGATCTCGGCGTCTTCAGGAGGCATCGCTGTGCTCTTGGTGTACCGTTCTGTGCTGTGTGGGAGGGAGTCCACCTGGTCCTTCCTAATGGCCCTTAATGGTTCTCTCGCTGGCATGGTAAGTACCGCTCTGCGCTGTGTGGCCGAGAGTCCATCTGGTGCTAGTGTGATAGACTCTGCTAGCTGTATATTTTCATTGATAGACATTTGATTTAAATTTAATTAAGTATTATTATAATTAATTTCTTATCAAAATGGTGTTACTTACAATATGTCTGAGTTTGTTTATCCAATGCTTAAGGACCTATTTCCATGACAGGTGTCAATCAGTGCCGGGTGCAACGTTGTGCGGCCGTGGAGTGCCTGTGTCATTGGTACAGTGGGTGGATCAGTGTTCCTCGCCATCCACACTCTTCTGCCCAAGTTGAAGGGTACGTTACTGATTCTCTCGCCGCTCAGTTTTCTTAACTTTGTCTCAAGAAGGCAACAAGTAGCCAGTTTTATCTAACATGAGTTTGAAATATTTTAACTTTAACGTTATGTTCTGTAGATGGCATATACTTAAATAATAATAATTATAAAATTTTATATTATTGGAAGTGTACGTGCATATTGGGACTGTTGAGGTTGTGGATGTAAAGTTAATTAATATTTCTTCCACAGTTGACGACCCACTTGATGCTGTGGCTGTACACATGGGAGGTGGGTTGTGGGGGCTGGTTGCTGTGGCCCTCTTCCAGGATGGTGGCATTGTGTACGGGGGCAGCGCGGAGGTCCTCGCCTGGAACATAGTGGGGGCGCTGGCCATAGTGGCCTGGTCTGGTGGTCTCTGCTTGGTTATGTTTGGTTCCCTCAGGATGCTCGGCCTCTTGAGGGTGCCTCCAGAAATGGAAATTGCAGGCAAGTGAAGTTAATACATAAAGTTTTCACTTTTGTATTATATAATTGATAATTGTTATATTTTTAGTGTTATGAACGCATTCATTATACATTGTAAATGTTTTATATCTCTAACAATATCTGTACGCCAGGAATGGACATCTTGAAGCACGGGGAACCAGCCTACCCAGCTGACGCTTGGCTGGAGAGCCAGTACGATGGATCCGTAAACGCTCAGAACACAAAGAATTCAAGTAAGTTGTCAACTAAGTTGCTTTTAAAGTTTTGTATGTGATGTTTATTTCGTATTAATAAAATTCTTGATAGAAATTCATTCAGTTTTATCCACCATTCATCTTATCCGTTATTTTCCAGATCTTCCACCCAACATGTCTGCCCCGGAAGAATTTGGTTTGACTAATTCCCAGGACCCAGCTCCAGTCCCTGGACACCTTGTATACTGGAGTCGTGCAGGACCAGTCCCATCCCACCTCTCACCCGTCGTGTCCTTCAACAACCACGAAGCTAACCACTTGAACTCCAACAATAGTGTCTCTGAAGCTGGCTTCACAGTCAGACTGGGAGACCATGATCTGCGAGTCCTCGTTGAACCCAGAGATCAACGTGGTCAAGATCCTCATTGTTACCCGAATGAGGCTTTTGACGAAACCTAAAGCTTTAAGATTCTCTTTTCTGTGTCATTACTTATGAAAGTATGTGTGTGTTTGTCATTACTTATTGTTATGGGTAAGGTTCATGTGTCTCGCAATAATTAAATAATAAATGTGGCCTTGTCTAGGGATTAAAGAAACGACTGCTTCACAAACACATCAATATATTTCATGAAGGGATAACAAAGAAACAATCAGACATATCAAATAAATACACACAGGTAGCCAAGAATCACCAGATATATTCTCATTTAATAAGTTTAGATAATATCTATAGGCACTGATCACTAACTTACCCGATATAAGAATATATGGGTAAGCAAATAATGGTCTAACCAGGCAAGTAACTATGTTAACTGAACTAAACAGGCACCTTTGACTTATCTTATGATTCAGGTCCCCCTCGGATAACTCCACCTATGCTACTGGCTTCCAAGTGTCCAGTAGCATGGGGCGTGGGGTATTACAACATATTACAACATATTACCAATTAAGGCCCAAATGAATATTTTTAGATACGTTGCTATCTGCAGCGAGTAATACTTGTGAACATATTTATAAATACCGTAATATACATTAAACATAACTAAGGTGTAATTAAAATACATGTACACACAAGAACACTGAATAATTACAGGGGTGAATCAGTGATGCTATGTTGGATACAATGCGTGCATCAATGACTACTCTGTGTATGTACAGAGTAGATTCCCCTGTAGATTCCCCTCCCACGAGACGCCACTGTCTCTCCCCACATGAATAAACATGAAATAGCGTCAAAAAATACAACATACAAGCACGCTACAGTTAACGCAAACAATACTCAACGAAAACAAAAAGGACGTAAT
>NW_025555394.1:12500-22500 GCF_020424385.1 Procambarus clarkii | reverse complement strand
CTGAGTGTCATGCGCCAGCTGTGTGACACACTGAGTGTCCTGAGCCAGCTGTGTGACACACTGAGTGTTCTGAGCCAGCTGTGTGACACACTTAGTGTCCTGAGCCAGCTGTGTGACACACTGAGTGTTCTGAGCCAGCTGTGTGACACACTGAGTGTCATGCGCCAGCTGTGTGACACACTGAGTGTCATGCGCCAGCTGTGTGACACACTGAGTGTCCTGAGCCTGCTGTGTGACACACTGAGGGTCCTGAGCCAGCTGTGTGACACACTACGATCCCTGGCAGCTTTCGGCATTGCCATTATTCTTATGGTCTCCCGTTGCCACGGGTTGCCACACAGGGACCTGCCGGAGGAGCCTTCACCTGCACACTTTGGGAACATTATGATGATATCCTCAAGAACACGTTAGTGACGAAAGTGACTACAAACATCTAGGTAAGAACACAGTACCTCCAGGTACTTTGGCCTGGAGTACCTGTACCAGGTACTCCAGGCCTGGCTCAGGTACCAACCACCTGCCACAGGTAACGACAGCCACCAGTAGCCACCTGTCACAGGTAACGACAGCCACCAGTAGCCACCTGCCACAGGTAACGGCAGCCACCAGTAGCCACCTGCCACAGGTAACGACAGCCACCAGTAGCCACCTGCCACAGGTAACGACCGCCACCAGTAGCCACCTGCCACAGGTAACGGCAGCCACCAGTAGCCACCTGCCACAGGTAACGGCAGCCACCAGTAGCCACCTGCCACAGGTAACGACCGCCACCAGTAGCCACCTGCCACAGGTAACGACCGCCACCAGTAGCCACCTGCCACAGGTAACGGCAGCCACCAGTAGCCACCTGCCACAGGTAACGACCGCCACCAGTAGCCACCTGCCACAGGTAACGGCAGCCACCAGTAGCCACCTGCCACAGGTAACGGCAGCCACCAGTAGCCACCTGCCACAGGTAACGACCGCCACCAGTAGCCACCTGCCACAGGTAACGGCAGCCACCAGTAGCCACCTGCCACAGGTAACGGCAGCCACCAGTAGCCACCTGCCACAGGTAACGACCGCCACCAGTAGCCACCTGCCACAGGTAACGGCAGCCACCAGTAGCCACCTGCCACAGGTAACGACCGCCACCAGTAGCCACCTGCCACAGGTAACGGCAGCCACCAGTAGCCACCTGCCACAGGTAACGACCGCCACCAGTAGCCACCTGCCACAGGTAACGGCAGCCACCAGTAGCCACCTGCCACAGGTAACGACCGCCACCAGTAGCCACCTGCCACAGGTAACGACCGCCACCAGTAGCCACCTGCCACAGGTAACGACCGCCACCAGTAGCCACCTGCCACAGGTAACGGCAGCCACCAGTAGCCACCTGCCACAGGTAACGACCGCCACCAGTAGCCACCTGCCACAGGTAACGACAGCCACCAGTAGCCACCTGCCACAGGTAACGACCGCCAAGAGTAGCCACCTGCCACAGGTAACGGCAGCCACCAGTAGCCACCTGCCACAGGTAACGACCGCCACCAGTAGCTATGGTGGTGCAAGAACTAGCTACACTAGACTATATGAAGAGAAGTACAGAGTGTGTCAAGAACTAGTTACACTAGACTATATGAAGAGAAGTACAGAGTGTGTCAAGAACTAGTTACACTAGACTATATGAAGTGTGTCAGAGAGTGTGTCAAGAGTGTGTCTATACAGAGTGTGTCAAGAACTAGCTTGAATCCCCACCTCAAAGGCTGGTGAGTCATACAGGGTCATGTGATCAGTCGACTGTACTAGCAAACTCCCGATGCCTTATGAGGATATTCTCAAGAACAAGATTGAATATGGTAGCAGTGATACAACGATGTTCCTAACAGGCAAGATGGGTTCAGGCCGGCACTGGCTATATTAAACAACTCTACGCACTCAGCGCGCCAGGTTTCATTTAGCGACATAAAGGCCCAATCGCTTGGAGAACTCTTGAGGACCAAAGAACATGAAAATAGTGTTGAATTTGAGTTCTAAGGTCCAAGAACCTGGACCTAAAATGGCAATGTATTGGTAAGTCTGTTCCAGGAGATACTCTCTCACGTCTTGAAGCCTCGCGAGTGTCCACGCCGCTACACAACGATGATTTATTGTACGTATGGAAGCTTTGTTTCTTACACCTGTACACACCAGCCACAACTGTACACGCCAGCCACAACTGTACACACCAGACACAACTGTACACCTGCAGACGCCAGCCACAACTGTACACCTGTACACACCAGCCACAACTGTACACTTGTACTCATCAGCCACAACTGTACACCTGTACACACCAGCCACAACTGTGCACCTGTACACACCAGCCACAACTGTACACCTGTACACACCAGCCACAACTGTGCACCTGTACACACCAGCCACAACTGTACAACTGTACACACCAGCCACAACTGTACACCTGTACACACCAGCCACAACTGTACACACCAGCCACAACTGTACACCTGTACACTACAGCCACAACTGTACACCTGTACACTACAGCCACAACTGTACACCTGTACACTACAGCCACAACTGTACACCTGTACACTACAGCCACAACTGTACACCTGTACACTACAGCCACAACTGTACACCTGTACACACCAGCCACAACTGTACACGCCAGCCACAACTGTACACCTGTACACACCAGCCACAACTGTACACCTGTACACACCAGCCACAACTGTACACCTGTACACAGCAGCCACAACTGTACACACCAGCCACAACTGTGCACCTGTACACACCAGCCACAACTGTACACCTGTACACACCAGACACAACTGTACACCTGTACACACCAGCCACAATTGTACACCTGTACACACCAGCAACAACTGTACACCTGTACATACGAGCCACAACTGTACACCTGTACACACTAGCCACAACTGTACACCTGTACACACCAGCCACAACTGTACACATGTACACACCAGCCACAACTGTACACCTGTACACACCAGCCACAACTGTACACCTGTACACACCAGCCACAACTGTACACCTGTACACACCAGCCACAACTGTACACCTGTACACACCAGTCACAACTGTACACACCAGCCACAACTGTATGCCTGTATACACCAGTCACAACTGTACACATGTACACACCAGTCACAACTGTTCACCTGTACACACCAGCCACAACTGTACACACCAGCCACAATTGTACACCTGCACACACCAACCACAGCTGTCCACCTGTACACTCCAGCCACAACTGTACACCTGTACACTCCAGCCACAACTGTACACCTGTACACTCCAGCCACAACTGTACACCTGTACACTCCAGCCACAACTGTACACCTGTACACTCCAGCCACAACTGTACACCTGTACACTCCAGCCACAACAGTACACACCAGCCACAACAGTACACATGTACACACCAGTCACAACTGTACACCTGTACACACCAGCCACAACTGTACACACCAGTCACAACTGTACACCTGTACACACCAGCCACAACTGTACACCTGTACACACCAGCCACAACTGTACACCCGTACACACCAGCCACAACTGTACACCTGAACACACCGGCCACAGCTGTCCACCTGTACATACGAGCCACAACTTTACACCTGTACACACCAGCCACAACTGTACACACCAGTCACAACTGTACACCTGTACACACCAGCCACAACTGTACACCTGAACACACCGGCCACAACTGTACACCTGAACACACCGGCCACAACTGTACACACCAGCCACAACTGTACACCTGAACACACCGGCCACAACTGTACACACCAGCCACAACTGTACACCTGTACACACCGGCCACAACTGTACACCTGTACACTCCAGCCACAACTTTACACCTGTACACACCAGCCACAACTGTACACACCAGTCACAACTGTACACCTGTACACACTAGCCACAACTGTACACCTGTGCACACCAGCTACAACTGTACACACCAACCACAACTTTACACCTGTACACACAAGCCACAACTGTACACCTGTACACACCAGCCACAACTGTACACCTGTACACTCCAGCCACAACTGTACACCTGTACACTCCAGCCACAACTGTACACACCAGCCACAACTGAACTCACAAGCCACAACTGTACACCTGTACACTCCAGCCACAACTGTACACCTGTACACAGCAGCCACAACTGTACACCTGTACGCACCGCCCACAACTGTACACACTCCAGCCAAACTGTACACACCAGCCACAACTGTACACCTGTACACCAGCCACAACTGTACACCTGTACACACTAGCCACACCTGTACACCAGACACAACTGTACACCTGTACACACCAGAGAGAGAGAGAGAGAGAGAGAGAGAGAGAGAGAGAGAGAGAGAGAGAGAGAGAGAGAGAGAGAGAGAGAGAGAGAGAGAGAGAGAGAGAGAGAGAGGGAGAGAGAGGGGAGAGAGAGAGGGAGAGAGAGAGAGAGAGAGAGAGAGAGAGAGAGAGAGAGAGAGAGAGAGAGAGAGAGAGAGAGAGAGAGAGAGAGAGAGAGAGAGAGAGAGAGGGAGAGGGAGAGGGAGAGGGAGAGGGAGAGGGAGAGAGAGAGAGAGGGAGAGGGAGAGAGAGGGAGAGGGAGAGGGAGAGGGAGAGAGAGAGAGAGAGAGAGAGAGAGAGAGAGAGAGAGAGAGAGAGAGAGAGAGAGAGAGAGAGAGAGAGAGAGAGAGAGAGAGAGAGAGAGAGAGAGAGAGAGAGAGAGAGGGAGAGGGAGAGAGAGAGAGAGAGAGAGAGAGAGAGAGAGAGAGAGAGAGAGAGAGAGAGAGAGAGAGAGAGGGGGACCAGCCACACCGTGTGAGCAGGTCACACACATTACCTGCCTCACCGTTCACTCTCCGCCCAACAGTTCACACCGACTGTGTCATCACAGACTCCAACAACACTCCTACTCTCACAACTAACACAATTCTTCCATTAAGCAGTAATATATACGTAGTATACCAGTTTAAATATACTTTTCGCAATAATTATTTTTAGTTATATGATATAACTAAAAATAATTATTTGTAATTATAAATAAGTACAAATAGTTAATATTACATATTTTAGTACTAGCAGTACCCGGCCACAGCAACGTTCCTTGTCCCCCAGGCCTCCCCACCATCTCCCACTCCCGTCCCCTCGTCCTCCCCACCATCTCCCACTTCCGTCCCCTCGTCCTCCCCACCATCTCCCACTCCCGTCCCCTCGTCCTCCCCACCATTCCCCACTCCCTCGTCCCCACCTTCCCAAATGGTCTGATGTTCTCATCACAAAATTGGGAACACCAAGTGATCTGATGTTCCCATCACTGAAATATAAGAAAAACTGTTAAAAAATGTAATGAAATTATGAAAAAATAATAAAATAAACTATACTCACGAAATGAATGGTCTGGTAAACAACACAGCTCAATTCCAACGCAATTCACACAAAATAATTAAATCAAAATGAAAATAAATCAAAATCTAGGAAAATTCAATTTATCAATGCAATTGGAAACATTGAAATGGAATTCGTAACATGTTTATAATAGCATGCATGTTGCCATTATGTGCAACAGATGGCGCTGTTTTTCAAAAACGCATGTTTTTACCTGTCACAGGTGTGGCACCTATATAGCAGGTATATAACAAGACGCGCCTATTCGAATGCAACGTTGTGTCAAAATTCAAAGCAATCGGTAAAGAGGTTTCGAAGATTTTCCTTAAATGAAAAACACATGAAAAACAGTTTTTCAGAAAAGGATGTTTTTTTTTTTACCGTCACAGACGTGACATCTATATAGTATATATATATAAAAACCTGCGAGGATGCGAATGGAACGTTGAATGAAAATTTCAAGGCAATCGGTGAAGAACTTTCGGAGAACTTTCCACACCATGTCTTAAGTGTCGTGCATCTGGCCACACCATGTCTTAAGTGTCGTGTATCTAGCCACACTATGTCTTAAGTGTCGTGCATCTAGCCACACCATGTCTCAAGTATCGTGCATGTAGCCACACCATGTCTTAAGTGTCGTGCATCTAGCCACACCATGTCTCAAGTATCGTGCATGTAGCCACACCATGTCTCAAGTGTCGTGCATCTAGCCACACTATGTCTTAAGTGTCGTGCATCTAGCCACACCATGTCTTAAGTGTCGTGCATCTAGCCACACTATGTCTTAAGTGTCGTGCATCTAGCCACACCATGTCTTAAGTGTCGTGCATCTAGCCACACCATGTCTTAAGTGTCGTGCATCTAGCCACACCATGTCTTAAGTGTCGTGCATCTAGCCACACCATGTCTTAAGTGTCGTGCATCTAGCCACACCATGTCTTAATTGTAGACAAAATTTTATTTTGCTTTACTTCAGGTTACGTGTCATTTTTATTTTGAATATTATGTATATAACATGTGCTAGAGGAGAACACCTGCAATTAGGCTCCTCCCACAATTGTCGCTCACCTTTCCCGCCAACAGGAAGGTGCCGCGTAATGATAGGTGATTGGTGGAGCGGTAACAGGCGACATGTTCAACCAATCGGAGCGCAGCTTCCATGTGGTGACGTCCCACCAATAGTAGGAGACCTTGGGAGTGCCCTCAACTCTCACGACCCTCTAGAGGTCATATTCACTATAAACATGTAGCACTTGGCGGGTTATTCAGGCCCGTGTACCTCTTGTGGCGGCTTAATCTTCACAAGTTGTTTCCCAACATAACTTAATGGATCACTACTACCACCACTAAGGAGCAACAGGTGGAGCACGGCGCAGCGGGGAGCGCTGGGGCCTCATAGTTTGGGTGAGGTGCAAATGAGGTAGTTAGCGGTACGGTTCCTTGTGTGGCCGGCCATTCCTGCCAAGAAGATACCATCTTGCAGGTAGCAAGGCACCAACCGTACCAACATTCATTGAATTCCCGGGAGCGGCAACACTGCCAAGACCTCACAGTTCAACTGGCAGGTGTGGAGAGGCGGCGACTACAAATTGTATTTGTTAACTAACAATCCGACGGTGCGAAAGTCTATAGTGTACTAATGAGTACATTCTCCCGACTACCCTCAACCACCCAATTGGACCCAAGTAGGCGTCACCGAGGGGGGGGGGGGTTGCCATGCCTGGGAACACATGTGATCATCATTTCCAAGTGGCCATGTTGACCTTTAATTGCTCACCACGATGACTGGTCGCCAGGCCAGAGTGCACACGACTCATTACCAAGGTGCTGAGCACTGAATTATACCGTATGATGACCCATCTCAACAACCCGTCCTCTTACTAATTACGTCGCTTTGCGCTCGTATGCGCACTAAGGCTAAAATTGGTCGTACTAGAAAATGAAGGCGGCTCGCGAAAGGGACGTACTATCCCGTTTTCTGTTTTGGGTTCTCTGGCTTAGTCTGTTAGGTTAGGTTAAGTTAAATAAACAGTTTTCATGTTTTGCAACCTCAGGAGAACTTGCTGCTCTTCTGACCTCCCACAGGACCCAAAACTTCCTGCTTTGGCTCAATTTTATTTGGAAAATTAATTTCCATTTTTTTATAATTCCAAAACGGCTACTTTGGCCGTAGTGAATACGAGCGAGAAGCGACGTAATTTGTAAGAGGACGAGCTGTTGACTTAGGAAAATATTTTGTTAAGACTTTATTATTAAAGGAATAATTCCTAGCTTAGTGAGGCCGCTAGGGTACGGCAGGCACTAGGCTCACTTCTCTTGTATCAGGAAGTGTGGTGGCAACTGTTGTGTGTGTGTTGTCATGTAAGTGTTGGAGGAGGACATTACGTTAATGTGCTTATGTGTACTGGGTCATTATAACGAGCGGGTCTTTGGCACTCATGGTACCCTCACCAGTTGCCAGTGTGTGTGTGTGTGAGTACCATGTGTGTGTGTGTGTGTGTGTGTGTGTGTGTGTGTGTGTGTGTGTGTGTGTGTGTGTGTGTGTGTGTGTGTGTGTGTGTGAGTACCATGTGTGTGTGTGTGTGTGTGTGTGTGTGTGTGTGTGTGTGTGTGTGTGTGTGTGTGTGTGTGTGTGTGTGTGTGTGTGTGTGTGTGTGTGTGTGTGAGTACCATGTGTGTGTGAGTACCATGTGTGTGTGAGTACCATGTGTGTGTGTGTGTGTGTGTGTGTGTGTGTGTGTGTGTGTGTGTGTGTGTGTGTGTGTGTGTGTGTGTGTGTGTGTGTGTGTGTGTGTGTGTGTATGTGAGTACCTTGTGTGTGTGTGTGTGTGTGTGTGTGTGTGTGTGTGTGTGTGTGTGTGTGTGTGTACTCACCTAGTTGTACTCACCTAGTTGTGTTTGCGGGGGTTGAGCTCTGGCTCTTTGGTCCCGCCTCTCAACCTTCAATCAACAGGTGTACAGATTCATGAGCCTATCGGGCTCTGTCATATCTACACTTGAAACTGTGTATGGAGTCAGCCTCCACCACATCACTTCCTAATGCATTCCATTTGTCAACCACTCTGACACTAAAAAAGTTCTTTCTAATATCTCTGTGGCTCATTTGGGCACTCAGTTTCCACCTGTGTCCCCTTGTGCGTGTTCCCCTTGTGTTAAATAGACTGTCTTTATCTACCCTATCAATTCCTTGAGAATCTTGAATGTGGTGATCATGTCCCCCCTAACTCTTCTGTCTTCCAGCGAAGTGAGGTTCAATTCCCGTAGTCTCTCCTCGTAGCTCATACCTCTCAGCTCGGGTACTAGTCTGGTGGCAAACCTTTGAACCTTTTCCAGTTTAGTCTTATCCTTGACTAGATATGGACTCCATGCTGGGGCTGCATACTCCAGGATTGGCCTGACATACGTGGTATACAAAGTTCTGAATGATTCTTTACACAAGTTTCTGAATGCCGTTCGTATGTTGGCCAGCCTGGCATTTGCCGCTGATGTTATCCTCTTGATATGGGCTGCAGGAGACAGGTCTGGTGTGATATCAACTCCCAAGTCTTTTTCTTTCTCTGACTCCGGAAGAATTTCCTCTCCCAGATGATACCTTGCATTTGGCCTCCTGCTCCCTACACCTATCTTCATTACATTACATTGGTCGGGTTAAACTCTAACAACCATTTGTTCGACCATTCCTTCAGTTTGTCTAGGTCTTCTTGAAGCCTCAAACAGTCCTCTTCTGTCTTAATCTTTCTCATAATTTTGGCATCGTCCGCAAACATTGAGAGAAATGAATCTGTACCCTCCGGGCGATCATTTACATATATCAGAAACAAGATAGGACCGAGTACAGAGCCCTGTGGGACTCCACTGGTGACTTCACGCCATTCGGAGGTCTCACCCCTCACCGTAACTCTCTGCTTCCTATTGCTTAGGTACTCCCTTATCCACTGGAGCACCTTACCAGCTACACCTGCCTGTCTCTCCAGCTTATGTACCAGCCTCTTATGCGGTATTGTGTCAAAGGCTTTCCGACAATCCAACAAAATGCAGTCCGCCCAGCCCTCTGTTTCTTGCTTAATCTGTGTCACCTGGTCGTAGAATTCTATCAAGCCTGTCAGGCAAGATTTACCCTCCCTGAACCCATGTTGGCGATTTGTCACGAAGTCCCTTCTCTCCAGATGTGCTACCAGGTTTTTTCTCACGATCTTCTCCATCACCTTGTATGGTATACAAGTCAAGAACACTGGCCTGTAGTTCAGTGCCTCTTGCCTGTCGCCCTTTTTGTATATTGGGACCACATTCGCCGTCTTCCATATTTCAGGTAGGTCTCCCGTCTCCAGTGACCTACTATACACTATGGAGAGTGGCAAGCAAAGTGCCTCTGCACACTCTTTCAGTACCCATGGCGAGATCCCGTCTTGACCAACAGCCTTTCTAACATCCAGATCCAGCAGGTGTCTCTTGACCTCCTCTCTCGTAATTTCGAACTCTTCCAAGGCCGCCTGGTTTACTTCCCTTTCTCCTAGCACAGTGACCTCACCTTGTTCTGTTGTGAAGACCTCTTGGAACCTCTTGTTGAGTTCATCACACACCTGTCATTCTCTGTATA
>NW_025555394.1:0-7500 GCF_020424385.1 Procambarus clarkii | reverse complement strand
GGTTGATGAGTGGCGGAGCTGTGGTGGATGGTTGTGGCGGAGCTGTGGTTGATGAGTGGCGGAGCTGTGGTTGATGGTTGTGGCGGAGCTGTGGTTGATGAGTGGCGGAGCTGTGGTTGATGGTTGTGGCGGAGCTGTGGTTGATGAGTGGCGGAGCTGTGGTTGATGGTTGTGGCGGAGCTGTGGTTGATGGTTGTGGCGGAGCTGTGGTTGATGGTTGTGGCGGAGCTGTGGTTGATGGTTGTGGCGGAGCTGTGGTTGATGAGTGGCGGAGCTGTGGTTGATGGTTGTGGCGGAGCTGTGGTTGATGGTTGTGGCGGAGCTGTGGTGGATGGCTGTGGCGGAGCTGTGGCTGATGGTTGTGGCGGAGCTGTGGTTGATGGTTGTGGCGGAGCTGTGGTTGATGAGTGGCGGAGCTGTGGTTGATGGTTGTGGCGGAGCTGTGGTTGATGGTTGTGGCGGAGCTGTGGTTGATGGTTGTGGCGGAGCTGTGGTTGATGAGTGGCGGAGCTGTGGTTGATGGTTGTGGCGGAGCTGTGGTTGATGAGTGGCGGAGCTGTGGTTGATGGTTGTGGCGGAGCTGTGGTTGATGGTTGTGGCGGAGCTGTGGTTGATGAGTGGCGGAGCTGTGGTTGATGGTTGTGGCGGAGCTGTGGTTGATGGTTGTGGCGGAGCTGTGGTGGATGGTTGTGGCGGAGCTGTGGTTGATGGTTGTGGCGGAGCTGTGGTTGATGAGTGGCGGAGCTGTGGTTGATAGTTGTGGCGGAGCTGTGGTTGATGAGTGGCGGAGCTGTGGTGGATGGTTGTGGCGGAGCTGTGGTGGATGGCTGTGGCGGGTCCACTCTACTGGGTGTGCGCTTCCTGCCATGACCCTCAGTGTGGTGGTGAGGTGTTACTGACCTGCACACCGCCGGTCCTACTCACTCCTGGGTCACGCCTCACAGCTTGCTCTCCTCCGGTTAGTGAGGCGGTCACTCTACCAGCGACCAGTGTGACACCGGCCACTCCCTCCCTCCCTCCCTCACACGTCTTCTCTACCGAGAAGGAGAGTGAGGGGGGGGGGAGAAAAAATCAGGTCCAAGAGGGGGGGGGGAGAAAAAATCAGGTCCAAGAGGGGGGGGGGGGGGCTGGGGTGGAAAAAGTGTCTGGAGGGGAAGGGCAGGGGTGGGGGTGGGGGTGGGGGGGAGGGGGGCCTCTTTGGTGAGAGGGAGGATATCTCTCTCAAAAGGACCACCCACGTTGGTCCTCACCCCCCCCCCCCCCGCCCTTCCCTTCCTGCCCCTCATATTGCTGCCCCCCTCCCTCTTTCTCTCTCTCTCTCTTTCTCTCTCTCACTCTTTCTCTCTCTCACTCTCTCTCTCTCTCACTCTCTCTCTCTCTCTCTCTCGCTCTCTCTCTCTCTCTCTATTTTTTTAACTAATACTATGATTCATAAGGGATGTCTAATGACGTACTTAGTGAAGCAGCAAGCAAGAGCTGTTCTCCTACCTCAGCTCATCTGAAGCCCACACCTAGAAACTCATTTATTTCACGAGAATATACTTTAAAACTAACACATGGGGAACTCTCATATACGGAACCAAAGGAAGCTAAGTAGAAACCTACTCCTGGGGCCCAGTTATATCATGAGCCTGTTATATGCATCAGTAGGAATAGTCTTTATTCATTAACAAACATTAGGTAACAATCATATAAGGAACAGGATGAGCCTGTAGCCACCTGTAGGGGCCTGTAGCCACCTGTAGTTGCCTGTAGCCACCTGTAGGGGCCTGTAACCACCTGTAGGGGCCTGTAGCCACCTGTAGGGGCCTGTAGCCACCTGTAGGGGTCTGTAGCCACCTGTAGGGGCATGTAGCCACCTGTAGGGGCCTGTAGCCACCTGTAGGGGCCTGTAGCCACCTGTAGGGGCCTGTAGCCATCTGTAAGGGCCTGTAGCCACCTGTAGGGGCCTGTAGCCACCTGTAGGGCCTGTAGCCACCTGTAGGGGCTTGTAGGGGCCTGACAGCTGAGTGGACAGCACTTCGGATTCGTAGTCCTGAAGTTCCGGGTTCGATCCCCGGTGCAGGCGGAAACAAATGGGCAAAGTTTCTTTCAAATGACCCTGTTTCTGATGGCCCTGTTCACCTAGCAGTAAATAGGTACCTGGGAGTTAGATAGCAGCTACGGGCTGCTTCCTGGGGGTGTGTAACAAAAAGGAGGCCTGGTCGAGGACCGGGCCGCGGGGACGCTAAGCCCCGAAATCATCTCAAGATAACCTGTGTGCCAGAGTCTTCATGTGATGAGTTGACCTGATCTCCCGTGTATCAACCTTTTGAGTGAACAAGTTCCAGATGCGAGTCAGTCTAGGAGTGAATGATCGCTGATGGAGTGATGTTCTTGAGAATGGCACTTCTAGCGTGAGACAGTTGAAGGTTGAGAGCCTAGTGCTACGGGTGGGAACCACTGGTAGTCCACGGAGTTGGGTCAGGTGTGGAACTTTGAGGATGTTGGTCTTGTACATAACAGTAAGACCACCATCGTCACGACGGTGTCGCAGGCTCTGATGTTCAGACCGTTCCCACCAGACTTGGTCAAGACTAGAGATAAGCCTTCTAGCCCGTCTCTCTACTTTGTCCAACAGTCTGACGAAAGATGGGGGGGGGGGGCAGGCAATCCAGGAAAGTAGTGCATACTCTAGATGGGAGCGAACTTGTGCTTCATATAAGGTTTTGCAGCCCTTGCTGTCAAGGTAGTGTGAGATGCGCCGTAATGATGTATGTTTCTTGGCTGACTTTTTAGCTAGGTTTAGCACATGGCTCTTCATTGTCATTGAAGAGTCGAACTTCATTCCCAAGATGTCAAATTCATCTATGGGATTTGTCACCCATTTGCAGTTTGAGTCTTCTCAGCCGCAAATGTGACCTGCCATCTCCTACCCCAGGTAGAAATTGCTGAAAGTTTGTGATTAATGATTCTTGCAGCAGTTAGCATTTCCTCCTTTCTGATTGTAAAGGTTAGAGTACAGTCATCAGCATAGGCTTGAGCTTCAGGAATGAGATGAAACAGATCGTTGAAAAAGACATTCCACAGCAGAGGGCCAAGCACACTACCCTGTGGAACGCTAGCACCAATTGAGTGGCTATCGGATTCTGCTCCGTTGAGGACTACCCTTTCTACCCGGACTACCATCCGTTCTTGAAGGTAGTCTTTTAATAACACTAAGATGGGGCCTGCCATGCCTAAAGCTTGAAGCTTCACTGCTAATCCAGAGTGCCAGACCCGATCAAAGGCTCCTGCTATATCTAGAGCAACAACACAGCTGATCTTGGACTCATCCAGTGACTGATGCCACTTAAAGGAGAGATTTAGCAAGAGATCAGCAGCAGATCGGCCTTTTCTAAAACCGTACTGTCTATTACATATTAGCCGATGACGGTCAAAAAATGATATCATTTGCTGAGCAATTAATGATTCTAGGATCTTGCCAGTAATGGCAAGCTGTGACACAGTTCTGTAGTTACCAACTACTGTGTCGGAAAATCCGACACCATTTAATAATATCATACAGACAGATAATATTGCTGTGTTGTATAAACAAGTTAACCCATAGAAAATGTAACTGTAGTGGAATTACCGTCTATAGAAAACGGAATATCATTACCACATACTATTATAAATTCACCCCCTATTATGGTGGGAATTATTCTTAAATACATTAGTCTTTGGACTTTACCATCATAAAAACATCTCATATAAATTAACTTAATTATCAGAATTAAAATAGAGTAAATGTGACCCTTCTATCACTTACTGTCATCTGGACTGTAACAAACTAGGCTGTTGTAAGAATTATCCAGAGTGGTTTATCGACAAAAGAGAATGGGAAGCTGAGCCGCATGGTGACCTGACCCCCAGGGGAATTCGCGGTGGAAATAACCGACGCTTTGTTCATATCTGCGTATAATGAATCATCCTATAGTATTCAGTAATTTAGAGAAAATTAGCCTTTATTCATTTTGCATTAAAATTGTATTGTATAATAGTACTGGATACAATATCAAGAGTATTCTAATTATTGAGTTTAAGTCACCATCAGTGACGTCACGAATCAGATCTAACTTTTGAGGCGGAGTGACCGGCGGTCATAGGTCAGCAGGGTTGACATGTCTAATATTTCTCAAAGTTTTAATAACCATTTTTGTGATCGGGAACAGCTCTGCCGTTAGAGGCTTGTGTAATTTATTTCAGTAAAATAATTCAACTAGTCTGGATCAATTAAGTACAACCGAGTTTAATTGTTATAACTTAAACCTTGCTAGTAACTGGGTAGAACTTTGACTAGGCGCAAGGATACAATGTTCTGTCTGGGGGAGACGAGACAAGGGAAAAATCAGTGTGGTCACGGAAGCAGCTAGGAGAGGTCAAACATCTTACCTCTCCCCAAGAACAGGCCCAACACCTAGAACTGTGGTCGCCCAAGGTATAGTTGCTATTGTTAAGTATAGAAATAGTCTCATTTGCCACTCAGGTCAAGTAGGGAGTGTTAAATTGATAGGGAGTGAACATATTTAGATTTTGTTTTAGTTTTCGTTTAATAAATTAAATTTGTTATTAATTTGCATTTTATTGTTTCCATGTGTTTTATGTGTATACTTGTCCTGGTCACGTGGTCCACACGAGGCAGAGTTGCATTGGGCGCCGATTCTAACATCGAATCGGAATTATCATTACCGTGTAATTTATTCCACACTCAAGGTCATCGTTTATAGTGGGGATCAAGCCCCTAGGTTGATTAATTAGCGTGATCGATCCAGACCTCGATCATTGCTCTTGTATTACTGGTCTGGTGGTGGCAGCAGAGGTGACTCTAGGGTTTTGTTCAGAGCTTAGGTCACGTCATACTGGGTGTAGAATCCTAAGTCGGTCAATCGTCTTAGGACCACGTGGCGTGGAGTTGGCTTTGGTAAAAGTTTTGGAGTCCCTTGGTTTAGAAATAAAAGTAAGAATACGGGTAGAGGGAGTAGAAAGAAGGAAGTAAAGAGAGAGAAACCCGAACCCGTGTTACAGGACAATGTAGGCCAGTAGCATCAGTTGTGAGGGAGTGGTCAGCCATTGTTATTGTACTTAGACCAGAGGCTCACGGGAGCAAATACGGCTCCTGTTAATTTTACTTGGACGAAGTGTTATGGAAACCAAAGGTGTACCATCATCAACACGCTGTCAACAAATACAAGTGTTCTGCCGAAACCCATTTATCTATCATTTATGGCCATTAATGTCATTAGATAGGGTGGGCCAGTTAGAGCACGAGATTGCCTCACACTAAAGGTAATTAAGCCCAGGTCTATATGGTTCCTTGTACAGTGTTTTCTCTGATATAGCTGTCATATATTAGGATTCTGGCTTCATAGCTAGCGCCCTTTTGACAGGTCAAGACGAGGAAGCAAGACTTTGTGTGCCAGTTACTGGGTGATGGAAGCTACCTCAAAGAGGATAATTTGGTGTCTACATCCTGGTTATATCTGGTGGACTAAGGCCTGCTGTACAATAAGATAAGGAACCTCTTCAATGTGTAGTTAATACTGTAGTTTGATTGGCTGCATATATATAAATTTAATATAAACCCCCCCCTAATGTGTAGAGGATCGATTTGTGAGATTATGAGATTATTGCAGAAATACAGTCCACTTATCATCATACCAATGCTATCGAAGTATACAAATAACGTAAATATAAATTCTATATAAATTCATATAAATTAAATAAATATAAATCTCACAAGTCGGTTCCCACATACTGAGCGACTCTTCTTCCATAAGGAGGGCCACATGCTTTGAACTAGGCAGAGTTGGAAGAGGCGCGTGAGAGGTGGAGCCAACAGGTCAGCGCAGCCTTAGACTGACCTTATCTGGCCCCACAGCTTTGCTTGTGTCTAGCGTGTTAAGGAGATGGAGAACTTCAGTCATCCTAGACACAGTGTTTGGGGCAAGATGTGGAGGCTGACCTTCAGGATCAGGGACCTGCATCTTGGCAGCAAAATGGTTTGCCGGTAGATCAGCCTACTCCTGATTGCTGGTAGCCACAGTACCATCTTCTCTGTTTCGAGGCGGGATAGTGTCCTCAGATGAGTATCCCTGCCGATCCTTCACCAGGGACCACCAGACCTTGGATCCAACCCTTCCAGATGCAAGTTTTCTTCGAGTTTCGGATTCCCATCTGGATATAGCCCAGTTTTGAACTTCATATTCGACAAGATTGTCTATGAATGTTTCTGTTATGAGCCGAGGGATGCCGTTCAAATCTCTTCCAGGCCGTGTTTTTGGCTTCAGCTGCCATCCGGCAGCGATATCTAAACCAAGGCTGATCAGTGGGCTTGGTCACACACTGCCGGTGAGGGATATGCCTATACTGAAGGTCCAGTATATGACTGGTGACAGTGTTTACTTGGCTGTTCACGTCCCCCTGGAGCAAGGCATCCCAATCAGTTACTTCAAGCTCTGAACGTTGGGCTGGCCAGTTCCCTCTTAATGTGATGACACCTGTCCGTCACCACACACCTGTCAGTCACCACACACCTGTCAGTCACCACACACCTGTCCGTCATCACACACCTGTCAGTCACCATACACCTGACAGCCACCACACACCTGTCAGCCACCACACACCTGTCAGTCATCACACACCTGTCAGTCATCACACACCTGTCAGTCATCAGTCAGTGTCCTCTCCTGCCGCTCTTCACAGTCTGGAAATGGCTTTCTGTCAAGCTCATCTCTTCCCTTCAATATCTTTCATGTCGTGGTCATCTCTCCTTTGGTTGGTCTCTCTTCTTAGTCATTATATCAAATTCCTCTAATTTACATGCACATTATTATTCTTGTATCTCTCTCACGCAGTCTTTGTGCACACCTCTAAACTGTCTCAACGTCCATCTTATGCTTCACTGAACGGGGCTTCCATGCCGGTGCTGCGTAAACGTGGACCTGCTCTAACCAGACCACTTTGGTGTCATAAATCGGCGAATGATTGGCAGATGGTGTGTAGTGGTGAGTGGTGAAGGGTCGTGAGCCTGGAGTGAACTCAACAGAAACCAGCTGGACAAGGTGGAAGTGGCCAAGTGTGAGTGTAAGTGTGAGAGTGAGTGTAAGTGTTAGTGTGAGAATGAGTGTGAGAGTGAGTGTAAGTGTGAGAGTGAGTGTGAGTGTAAGTGTGAGTGTAAGTGTAAGTGTGAGAATGAGTGTGAGAGTGAGTGTAAGTGTAAGTGTGAGTGTGAAGGGGACTAGAAGCGTTCCTTATGAAGATATATTAAGAAAACAACATTCTCTAAAGAGCGAAGATTAAGGGAACGTTGACGTATTCAAATAAATAAACGTTATAAGGTGATGATAATAATAATAATAATAATAATAATAATAATAATATATTATATTATTATTATTATTATTATTATTAGATGCTAACTCTATACACAAACATCACACAAAGGAGAAGAAGAACAAGGAAACAGTAGTGCCCAAACAA
>NW_025555393.1:0-33140 GCF_020424385.1 Procambarus clarkii | reverse complement strand
CGTAACTCATGCCTCTTAGTTCTGGGACTAGTCTAGTGGCATACCTTTGGACTTTTTCCAGGTTCGTCTTGTGCTTGACAAGGTACGGGCTCCAAGCTGGGGCCGCATACTCCAGGATTGGTCTTACATATGTGGTGTACAAGATTCTGAATGATTCCTTACACAGGTTCCTGAACGCTGTTCTGATGTTAGCCAGCCTCGCATATGCCGCAGACGTTATTCTTTTTATGTGGGCTTCAGGAGACAGGTTTGGTGTGATATCAACTCCTAGATCTTTCTCTCTGTTCGTTTCATTAAGTACTTCATCTCCTATTCTGTATCCTGTGTTTGGCCTCCTATTTCCACCACCTAGTTTCATTACTTTGCATTTACTCGGGTTGAACTTCAACAGCCATTTGTTGGACCATTCACTCAGTCTGTCTAGGTCATCTTGTAGCCTCCTACTATCATCCTCTGTTTCAATCCTCCTGGCCAGAACTATCGTTGTGTGTGTGCATGTGTGTGTGTGTGGTGTGTGTGTGTTGTGTGTGTGTGTGTGTGTGTGGTGTGTGTGTGTGTGGTGTGTGTGTGTGTGTGTGTGTGTGTGTGTGTGTGAGTGTGTGTGTGTGTGTGTGAGTGTGTGTGTGGTGTGTGGGTGTGTGTGTGTGTGTGTGTGTGTGTGTGTGTGTGTGTGGTGTGTGTGTGTGTGTGTGTGAGTGTGTGTGTGTGTGTGTGTGTGTGTGTGTGTGTGTGTGTGTGGTGTGTGTGTGTGTGTGTGTGTGTGTGTATGTGTGTATGTGTGTGTGTGTATGTGTGTGTGTGTGTGTGTGTGTGTGTGTGTATGTGTGTGTGTGTGTGTGTGTGTGTGTGTGTGTGTGGTGTGTGTGTGTGTGGTGTGCGTGCGTGTGCGTGTGTTGTGCGTGTGTGTGTGTGTTGTGTGTGCGTGTGTGTGTGTGTGTGTGTGTGTGTGTGTGGTGTGTGTGTGTGTGTGTGTGTGTGTGTGTGTGTGTGTGTGTGTGTGTGTGTGTGTGTGTGTGTGTGTGTGTGGAGCGTCCTTGTTGCTCAACACGCACAGTGCACACGCAGAGACTGAGCACCTCCTGTGTAAGCAGCAGGCTTACAGCCAGGTGAGGGATGATGAGGACGGGTGAGGGGACAGGTGAGGGATGATGAGGACGGGTGAGTAATGCTGTGGATGTTCAAGTGGATGAGGGACGGGTGAGTGGAGAATAACGAGCACCTTTTCTACCCCTTTTCCGTAGCCTCCATCCGTTCCTCTTCTCCATTCTATCTTTTAATCTCGTGTTCTTCCTTTCCCATTTCCACTCCCTTCTTCTCTCCCATCCTGTCACCCGACCCATCTTCTGGCACACTTTTCGGTATGTGGTGATCATGTCCCCCTAACTTGTCTTCCAGCGACGTGAGGCTTAATTCCCGTAGTCTCTATCCTCATAGCTCATGCCCCTCAGTTCGGGCACTAGTCTGATGCCAAACTTCTGGAGGCATATCTTTTTTTCCAGCATCTTGAGCTATTAACATCTTCAGAACTATCGTTCAAGCCTCTCCATTCCTGTTCCCGTCAAGAACCTCACCCTTCCATATCTGTCTACTTCCTGACTGCCCAACCACTTGGGGTGGACGGTAGAGCGACGGTCTGGCTTCATGCAGGTCGGCGTTCAATCCCCCCCGATCGTCCACAAGGGGTTGGGAACCATTCCTTTCCACCGTCTCGGTCCGTACGCAGCGAACATTTACGAAACCGGTGCATCTTTCAACAATCACGGCGGTTTTGTTTATTTTTAGTAAACAGTTTGAGAGCTCCGAAGTCCCACGAGGATATTTATAACAATAATAACCTCGGGTTGTAAAGTTCAGGAGCTCGTGAAGTGTTTAAGATATGTAAACAAAGCCGCCATGGTCGAGCAACGATGGTTAGGTTCGAACGTGTCTGCGTCAAATTATAATCCTGGGCAAGGGACCAGATTCACGAAGCAGTTACGCAAGCACTTACGAACCGGGGACCAGATTCACGAAGCAGTTACGCAAGTACATACGAACCTGGGACCAGATTCACGAAGCAGTTACGCAAGCACTTACGAACCGGGGACCAGATTCACGAAGCAGTTACGCAAGTACATACGAACGTGTACATCTTTTCTTAATCTTTAACGGCTTTGTTTACATTTATTAAACAGTTTACCAGCATGAAAACTTGTCAATCAACTGTTGTTATTGTCATAAACAGCCTCCTGGTGCTTCGGAGCTCATTACCTGTTTAATAATTGTAAACAAAGCCGCCAAAGATTAAGAAAATATGTACAGGTTCGTAAGTGTTTGCGTAACTGCTTCGTGAATCTGGCCCAAGGTTCGTAAGCTGAATATAGGGTAAGAATGAACTCATGGCTAGAACAATGAATAACATTGTGAGCTGTTCATATTGTTTACACATTTATGGGGTCAGGTGGTAGTTTAAAATATCAGGAACTAACACTAGGCTCGTCACTGAGATCCAACTCCTGAGTAATGAGCTCCTATAGCTATCTTGAGGTTATCTTAGGAACCAACACTAGGCTCGTTACTGAGATCCCAACTGCTGAGTAATGAGCTCCTATAGCTATCTTGAGGTTATCTTGAGATGATTTCGGGGCTTTAGTGTCCCCGTGGCCCGGTCCTCGACCAGGCCTCCACCCCAGGAAGCAGCCCGTGACAGCTGACTAACACCCAGGTACCTATTTTACTGCTAGGTAACACTGGCATAGGGTGAAAGAAACTCTGCCCATTGTTTCTCGCCGGCGCCTGGGATCGAACCCAGGACCACAGGATCACAAGTCCAGTGTGCTGTCCGTTCGGCCGACCTTGGGAGCCGGGAACTAGAACTAGCTAGGCTAGTTCTAGTTCCTGTAGCACATTGGTCTACGTCCCAGGATCACAACTAAGGCACCTACGTTAAATCCCTTGATAGGACAGACAGACAGACAGACAGCAACGATTGGGCATGTTTCCTTTCCCCCTGCTGTCTCTGTTCACCTAGCAGTAAAATAGGTGCCCCGGGAGTTAGGTTGCTTCCAGGGAGAGGTCAGTGGGTGGCCCTCACCAGTGATCCCCTGGGTGCCTATGGAACTAATATTATCAGGGGTATCAGGGTGAATAAAACTCTGCCCATTTGTTTCCGCCTCCGCCGGGGATTGATCCCCCGGACCCTAGGATTACGAACCCCGAGCGGTGTCCACTCAGCCGTCAGGCCTTCCCTCCCTTCCCAGTGTATTGAGGTGAATGTGGCCAGTTATTATTTACACGCAGTTGACCTCAGAATAACGATTCAGGGCTTGGGTCATGTCAGTGTTAACTACCCTATATGGGTAGTTAACACCACCCTAACTACCCTATATGGGTAGTTAGGGTGGTGATAGTGATACTGGTGATGACAGCGATACTGGTGGTGATAGTGATACTGGTGGTGATAGTGATACTGGTGATGACAGTGATACTGGTGGTGATAGTGATACTGGTGGTGATAGTGATACTGGTGGTGATAGTGATACTGGTGGTGATAGTGATACTGGTGATGATAGTGATACTGGTGGTGACAGTGATACTGGTGGTGATAGTGATACTGGTGGTGATAGTGATACTGGTGATGATAGTGATACTGGTGATGACAGTGATACTGGTGGTGATAGTGATACTGGTGGTGATAGTGATACTGGTGGTGATAGTGATACTGGTGATGATAGTGATACTGGTGGTGACAGTGATACTGGTGGTGATAGTGATACTGGTGGTGATAGTGATACTGGTGGTGATAGTGATACTGGTGATGATAGTGATACTGGTGGTGACAGTGATACTGGTGATGACAGTGATACTGGTGGTGATAGTGATACTGGTGATGACAGTGATACTGGTGGTGATAGTGATACTGGTGGTGATAGTGATACTGGTGGTGATAGTGATACTGGTGGTGATAGTGATACTGGTGGTGATAGTGATACTGGTGGTGATAGTGATACTGGTGGTGATAGTGATACTAGTGGTGATAGTGATACTGGTGGTGATAGTGATACTGGTGGTGATAGTGATACTGGTGGTGATAGTGATACTGGTGGTGACAGTGATACTGGTGGTGATAGTGATACTGGTGGTGATAGTGATACTGGTGGTGATAGTGATACTGGTGGTGATAGTGATACTGGTGGTGATAGTGATACTGGTGGTGATAGTGATACTGGTGGTGATAGTGATACTGGTGGTGATAGTGATACTGGTGGTGACAGTGATACTGGTGGTGATAGTGATACTAGTGATGACAGTGATACTGGTGGTGATAGTGATACTGGTGGTGATAGTGATACTGGTGGTGATAGTGATACTGGTGGTGATAGTGATACTGGTGGTGATAGTGATACTGGTGGTGATAGTGATACTGGTGATGACAGTGATACTGGTGGTGATAGTGATACTGGTGATGACAGTGATACTGGTGGTGACAGTGATACTGGTGATGACAGTGATACTGGTGGTGACAGTGATACTGGTGGTGACAGTGATACTGGTGGTGACAGTGATACTGGTGGTGATAGTGATACTGGTGATGACAGTGATACTGGTGGTGACAGTGATACTGGTGGTGACAGTGATACTGGTGGTGATAGTGATACTGGTGATGACAGTGATACTGGTGGTGATAGTGATACTGGTGGTGATAGTGATACTGGTGATGACAGTGATACTGGTGGTGATAGTGATACTGGTGGTGATAGTGATACTGGTGGTGATAGTGATACTGGTGATGACAGTGATACTGGTGGTGATAGTGATACTGGTGGTGATAGTGATACTGGTGGTGATAGTGATACTGGTGGTGATAGTGATACTGGTGGTGACAGTGATACTGGTGGTGATAGTGATACTGGTGGTGATAGTGATACTGGTGGTGATAGTGATACTGGTGGTGATAGTGATACTGGTGGTGATAGTGATACTGGTGGTGATAGTGATACTGGTGGTGATAGTGATACTGGTGGTGACAGTGATACTGGTGGTGATAGTGATACTGGTGATGACAGTGATACTGGTGGTGATAGTGATACTGGTGGTGATAGTGATACTGGTGGTGATAGTGATACTGGTGATGACAGTGATACTGGTGGTGATAGTGATACTGGTGGTGATAGTGATACTGGTGATGACAGTGATACTGGTGGTGATAGTGATACTGGTGATGACAGTGATACTGGTGGTGACAGTGATACTGGTGGTGATAGTGATACTGGTGATGACAGTGATACTGGTGGTGACAGTGATACTGGTGGTGACAGTGATACTGGTGGTGACAGTGATACTGGTGGTGATAGTGATACTGGTGATGACAGTGATACTGGTGGTGACAGTGATACTGGTGGTGACAGTGATACTGGTGGTGATAGTGATACTGGTGATGACAGTGATACTGGTGGTGATAGTGATACTGGTGGTGATAGTGATACTGGTGATGACAGTGATACTGGTGGTGATAGTGATACTGGTGGTGACAGTGATACTGGTGATGACAGTGATAATTTTGACAGTGTTGGTGACAATGGTGAAGTGATGGTGCTGGGATAATGAAGAGAATGACGGTGCAGGAAATGATGTTGGAAATGATAGTGATGTCGAGAAAGTGATAACGATGGAGAGATGGTGATAGACAAGTGATAAAACGAGGGCGAAGATAATGAGCGGCTGATAATGATAAGTGATGATGAAAGTACTCGTGAAGGTGATGGTGTCAAGAGAGAGAGTGATGCACAATCAATGTGATCAAGACCCGTCAGTGACCCTGGCACCACCACGGTCTGGCACTCCTCCTCCGGCACGATGAAACGAGCCTGTTGCATCTTGCAACATTTCCAGTTATCTACGCTTCTCCAATTCCAGGGACCTCATTTGTCCGGCCGGCGTACCCATCCTCCCCCCACCCTCCACCCCATCTCTACACACACACACACACACACACACACACACACACACACACACACACACACACACACACACACACACACACACACACACACCACACACACACACACACACGTCAGGTCCTGCCTCACAGGGTTACTTGAATTCTACGACCAGGCAACAAAAATAAGGCAAGAAAGGGAAGGGTGGGCAGACTGCATATTTTTGGATTGTCAGAAAGCATTTGATACAGTGCCACACAAGAGGCTAGTGCGAAAGTTGGAGATGCAGGCTGGAGTGAAAGGGAAGGTACTCCGTTGGATAGAGGAGTACCTAAGCAACAGGAGACAACGAGTCAGTGTGAGGGGTGAGGTCTCAGACTGGCGAGACGTTACAAGTGGAGTCCCGCAGGGGTCAGTCCTTGGACCTATACTGTTTCTGGTATATGCAAATGATCTCCCAGAGGGTATAGAAGCGTTCCTCTCAATGTTTGCTGATGATGCAAAAATTATGAGGAGGATTGAAACAGAGGATGATAGTAGGAGGCTACAAGATGACCTAGACAGACTGAGTGAATGGTCCAACAAATGGCTGTTGAAGTTCAACCCGAGTAAATGCAAAGTAATGAAACTAGGCAGTGGAAATAGGAGGCCAGACACAGGATACAGAATAGGAGATGAAATACTTAATGAAACGAACAGAGAGAAAGATCTTGGAGTTGATATCACATCAAACCTGTCTCCTGAAGCCCACATAAAAAGAATAACGTCTGCGGCATATGCGAGGCTGGCTAACATCAGAACAGCGTTCAGGAACCTGTGTAAGGAATCATTCAGAATTTTGTACACCACATATGTAAGACCAATCCTGGAGTATGCGGCCCCAGCATGGAGCCCGTACCTTGTCAAGCACAAGACGAAGCAGGAAAAAGTTCAGAGGTATGCCACTAGACTAGTCCCAGAACTAAGAGGCATGAGTTACGAGGAAAGGCTGTGGTAAATGCACCTTACGACACTGGAAGACAGAAGACTAAGGGGAGACATGATCACAACCTACAAAATCCTCAGGGGAATCGACCGGGTAAACAAGGATGAACTATTCAACACTGGTGGTACGCGAACAAGGGGACACAGGTGGAAGCTGAGTACCCACATGAGCCACAGGGACGTTAAAAAGAATTTTTTCAGTGTCAGAGTAGTTAACGGATGGAATGCATTAGGCAGTGATGTGGTGGAGGCTGACTCCATACACAGTTTCAAATGTAGATATGATAGAGCCCAGTAGGCTCAGTAATCTGTACACTAGTTGATTGACAGTTGAGAGGCGGGACCAAAGAGCCAAAGCTCAACCCCCGCAAGCACAAATAGGTGAGTACAAATTGTTGAGTACACACACATACATGCATGCACATGTGTGTGTGTGTGTGTGTGTGTGTGTGTGTGTGTGTGTGTGTGTGTGTGTGTGTGTGTGTGTGTGTGTGTGTGTGTGTGTGTGTGTGTGTGTGTGTGTGTGTGTGTGTGTGTGTGCGCGCGCGCGCGCTGAGTGCGCTGGGGGAGCGCCATGGTGAAGTGGTTTGGCCTCTCGACATGTCATAGAGGAACCGTAGTTCGATCTCCTGCATCAAAAGTCGTCTCAGTTTTTTTTTTTTTTTTTTACGTGAGCTGGAGCTGGAGAGCCCAAAAGGTTAAACCTGCCTGTGGTGAAGGACTCCTGCCCATCCCTCTTGCCTGCATCAAACGCCAAAGTCATTGCTCAAGTCAAGAGCCCCCCAGCAACATTCACTTTCCGACGAAACCTGTACATCTTTCTTTTAATCGTATCGGCTTTGTTGGCAGTTATTAAACACATTAAGAGCTTCGAAATTTCAACAACCCCAATGAAAGGTAATTATTGTTTTAAACAACTTGTGCAGTGGTACGGACCTTCCTCAGTGGTGCTTCCATATATATATATTTATATATATATTTATATTTATATAAATATAATATATATATATTCTCAGACCCCCACCAACACTGCACCAACACAGAATAGGTCTACAGTAGGCAAAATAGGCGACTCATCAATTTCACATTTCAAATCTTCCTGTTCAGTGTTCAAAGAACATCCGCACCATTTGTCACTAACTCGTAAGTTATCATATATCATCATATATCATCATAAATCATCATCATCATCATCATTTACGCGAAACGCTATGCGTGCTAATGGCTTTACAAGAATGTAAAATCAACTTCATTACCATTTTCTCTCTTAACCCCCCCCCCAATGTACATTCTAGTATATAAATAAACAAATAAAATAAATATATGCCATTATCATTATATGTCATCATCATTATAGATGCCATCATCATCAAATCATCATATGTCATCACCTCTTTCTCCGACTTTTATGGGGAGGAGGGAAGCCTAGTTAACGCAATAGGCGCTTCATCAGCAGAAAGGTAAGGTAATTATCAGTCAAAGGTAATTATGAGAATGGTAAGATAATTATGAGGAAAATATTAAGGTAGTTTCGAGGAAAATTATGAGGTAATTATGAGAATGTTAATGTAATTATGAGGGGAAAAAATGGTAAGATAATTACGAGGAGAAAAGCAATTATGAGGCGATAGGTAAGGAAATTACGAGATTTCTAAGGTAATTATGAAAAAAGGTAATGTAATTGTGAGAAAATTAGGTAACTGAAGAGAAAGTAAAGTTATTATGAGAGAGGTAATTATAATGACAGGAAAGGTAAAGTAATTATAATGACAGGAAAGGTAATTATAATGACAGGAAAGGTAAAGTAATTATAATATACATACTTGTAGATTATACATATTATATATATTTTTTCAAATCATTCTTCATTCATTATATAATTCACAAATTCATTATATAATTCACAAATTCATTATATAATTCACAAATTCATTATATAATTCACAAATTCATTATATAATTCACAATACAACCTATAGCATCACTTGTGAGGAGACACTGTACCTCACTCTATAGCAGCAAGCTCTCACTCTCTATAGCAGCAAGCTCTCACCCTCTATAGCTGCAAGCTCTCACCTCTATAGCAGCAAGCTCTCACTCTCTATAGCAGCAAGCTCTCACCCTCTATAGCTGCAAGCTCTCACCTCTATAGCAGCAAGCTCTCACTCTCTATAGCAGCAAGCTCTCACCCTCTATAGCTGCAAGCTCTCATCTCTATAGCAGCAAGCTCTCACTCTCTATAGCAGCAAGCTCTCACCCTCTATAGCTGCAAGCTCTCACCTCTATAGCAGCAAGCTCTCACTCTCTATAGCAGCAAGCTCTCACCCTCTATAGCTGCAAGCTCTCATCTCTATAGCAGCAAGCTCTCACTCTCTATAGCAGCAAGCTCTCACTCTCTATAGCAGCAAGCTCTCACCCTCTATAGCTGCAAGCTCTCACCTCTATAGCAGCAAGCTCTCACCTCTATAGCAGCAAGCTCTCACTCTCTATAGCAGCAAGCTCTCACTCTCTATAGCAGCAAGCTCTCACCTCTATAGCAGCAAGCTCTCACCTCTATAGCAGCAAGCTCTCACCTCTATAGCAGCAAGCTCTCACCTCTATAGCAGCAAGCTCTCACTCTCTATAGCAGCAAGCTCTCACTCTCTATAACAGCAAGCTCTCACCTCTATAGCAGCAAGCTCTCACCTCTATAGCAACAAGCTCTCACTCTCTATAGCAGCAAGCTCTCACCTCTATAGCAGCAAACTCCCACCTCTATAGCAGCAAGCTCTCACCTCTATAGCAGCAAGCTCTCACTCTCTATAGCAGCAAGCTCTCACCTCTATAACAGCAAGCTCTCACTCTCTATAGCAGCAAGCTCTCACCTCTATAGCAGCAAGCTCTCACTCTCTATAGCAGCAAGCTCTCACCTCTATAGCAGCAAGCTCTCACTCTCTCTATAGCAGCAAGCTCTCACCTCTATAACAGCAAGCTCTCACCTCTATAGCAGCAAGCTCTCACCTCTATAGCAGCAAGCTCTCACCTCTATAACAGCAAGCTCTCACCTCTATAACAGCAAGCTCTCACCTCTATAGCAGCAAGCTCTCACCTCTATAGCAGCAAGCTCTCACCTCTATAGCAGCAAGCTCTCACTCTCTATAGCAACAAGCTCTCACTCTCTATAGCAGCAAGCTCTCACTCTCTATAGCAGCAAGCTCTCACTCTCTATAGCAGCAAGCTCTCACTCTCTATAGCAGCAAGCTCTCACTCTCTATAGCAGCAAGCTCTCACTCTATAGCAACAAGCTCTCACTCTCTATAGCAGCAAGGTCTCACTCTATAGCAACAAGCTCTCACTCTCTATAGCAGCACGCTCTCACTCTCTATAGCAGCAAGCTCTCACCTCTAAAGCAGCAAGCTCTCACTCTATAGCAGCAAGCTCTCACTCTCTATAGCAGCAAGCTCTCACTCTCTATAGCAGCAAGCTCTCACCTCTATAGCAGCAAGCTCTCACCTCTATAGCAGCAAGCTCTCACTCTCTATAGCAGCAAGCTCTCGCCTCTATAGCAGCAAGCTCTCACCTCTATAGCAGCAGGCTCTCACCTCTATAGCAGCAAGCTCTCACCTCTATAGCAGCAAGCTCTCATTCTCTATAGCAGCAAGCTCTCACTCTCTATAGCAGCAAGCTCTCACCTCTTTAGCAGCAAGCTCTCACTCTCTATAGCAGCAAGCTCTCACTCTCTATAGCAGCAAGCTATCACCTCTATAGCAGCAAGCTCTCACCTCTATAGCAGCAAGCTCTCACTCTCTATAGCAGCAAGCTCTCACTCTCTATAGCAGCAAGCTCTCACCTCTATAACAGCAAGCTCTCACCTCTTTATAGCAGCAAGCTCTCACCTCTATAGCAGCAAGCTCTCACCCTCTATAGCTGCAAGCTCTCACTCTCTATAGCAGCAAGCTCTCACCCTCTACAGCTGCAAGCTCTCACTCTCTATAGCAGCAAGCTCTCACCTCTATAGCAGCAAGCTCTCACTCTCTATGGCAGCAAGCTCTCACCCTCTATAGCTGCAAGCTCTCACTCTCTATAGCAGCAAGCTCTCACCTCTATAGCAGCAAGCTCTCACTCTCTACCCATCAGGATACATAGACAGGTACGAACGAGAGAAAAAAAAGTTTACTGAATATCCTTCACTCACCTGAGTGAATACTCTTCACTCACCTCAGTCTACGAGAGCTGGGAGCCTTCCACTCCGCTTCCTTGGTCCCGTTTCACTTTTTAATCTACATTTTCCATTTGTTGTATTCTTAAGTGTTGGTCAGTCCAACATCATATTCTTGTAAGGTAGAGTAGTGTATTCTCTTGTATGTGTTGTCGACCTCTATTTGTGTTGCTTCTCCTAGATTAGAGGATTATTCCTTTTTCTATATTATATAACCTATATATATTTTTGGTCCTAATTTATTTTCCTCAGTTATGTCGACTGATCTCTCAATGCATTTATTATTAAATTCTTTTTTTTTTCGTGTTGTTCAGTTGTTTTCCACTCTTCATGTGATTTACTAATTAGTATTCTTGTATGTCTATTCTCGCCGTCCTAAAAGGGAATTCAATTCTGGGAATTAAAAGCAAAATCCGTCCAGTAGAAAATTTTTCCTCTCAGAAACACCTGTAGGATTCAACAGCATTCAACGAACATCAACACAGTATTATATTTCTTATAAACTTTCGGATACTAAATTTGGTGGGATTCGATCCCATTCAATTAAAATCAACAAATCTTATTGTCTTATAAACATTGGAAAGCAAAGTTATGTTGAGGTGAGATGTTAAGTTAGATTTTCATAAACAGAATTTTGTTAATTTAAGAAGTTCCACTTTAGCTAGTGTATCAGTCTAAGTACTTGGCCTACTTATCAGCAGTACTAGGCTTACTTATCAGCAGTACTAGGCTTACTTATCAGCAGTACTAGGCTTACTTATCAGCAGTACTAGGCTTACTTATCAGCAATACTAGGCTTATTTATCAGCAGTACTAGGCTTACTTATCAGCAATACTAGGCTTACTTATCAGCAGTACTAGGCTTAATCAGCTAGAATCCTAGTGTACGAGCTTCACCATGCATTTACCAGCACTAGTATCTGGTTCTTGAAGAATATCTGGGGTTCTAAACACTCGTACTTGGGTTCTTCAAGAACATCTGGGTCCTCAACACTATAGAACCTGGCTCCAGGTGAGTACTTAAAGTAGACACACCTGATGCCTAGTTATAACAAGTGTGCCCTTGTGGGAGAAGAGCTAACAGATCGCTCCTAGTGACTAGGAAGAACACTGCGGGTGCTGCTAGGAGAGGTTGGGACTACGTGGCACTATAGAACTATGAGGGAGCGTGTGCGTGGGAGAGTGAGGGAGCGTGTACGAGGGAGAGAGAGGGAGCACGTGGGAGAGGATACCTGGGAGAGGCGAGAACACTGCCTCTCACTCTCCACGCGGCCGGCGCCACACTGACCAGACAACCTCGACCAGCCTTCCTGCCTCGCCTCACTACACCTAGAGTCCCGCCCAATCACACCTCTAGCCCCGCCCCCGAACCACTAGCCCCGCCCACCAGACCACTAGCTCCGCCCACCAGACCTCTAGTCCCGCCCCAGCAGACCTCTAGCCCCGCCCACCAGACCTCTAGTCCCGCCCCACCAGACCTCTAGCTCCGCCCACCAGACCTCTAGCCCCACCCCACTAGACCTCTAGCCCCGTCCCACCAGACCTCTAGCCCTGCCCACCAGACCTCTTGCCCCGCCCCACTAGACCTCTAGCCCCGCCCCACTAGACCTCTAGCTCCGCCCGCCAGACCTCGTGCCCCGCCCCACCAGACCTCTAGCCCCGCCCACCAGACCTCTAGCCCCACCCCACTAGACCTCTAGCCCAACCCCACCAGACCTCTAGCTCCACCCACCAGACCTCTAGCCCCACCCCACCAGACCTCTAGCCCAACCCCACCAGACCTCTAGCCCCGCCCCACTAGACCTCTAGCCCCGCCCCACCAGACCTCTAGCACCGCCCACCAGTCCTCTAGCCCCGCCCCACTAGACCTCTAGCCCCGCCCACCAAACCTCTAGCCCCGCCCACCAAACCTCTAGCCCCGCCCACCAAACCTCTAGCCCCGCCCCACTAGACCTCTAGCCCCGCCCACCAAACCTCTAGCCCCGCCCACCAAACCTCTAGCCCCGCCCCACTAGCCCTCTAGCACCGCCCACCAGACCTCTAGCCCCGCCCCACTAGACCTCTAGCCCCGCCCCCACCAGACCACTAGCCCCACCCCACCACACCTCTAGCCCCACCCCACCAGACCTCTAGCCCCACCCACCAGACCTCTAGCCCCACCCCACCAGACCTCTAGCCCCGCCCACCAGACCTCTAGCCCCGCACCACTAAACCTATAGCCCCGCCCACCAGACCTCTAGCCCCGCCCCACTAGCCCTCTAGCACCGCCCACCAGACCTCTAGCCCCGCCCCACTAGACCTCTAGCCCCACCCCACTAGACCTCTAGCCCCGCCCACCAGACCACTAGCCCCACCCCACCAGACCTCTAACCCCACCCCACCAGACCTCTAGCCCCACCCACCAGACCTCTAGCCCCACCCCACCAGACCTCTAGCCCCACCCCACCAGACCTCTAGCCCCGCCCCACTAGACCTCTAGCCCCGCCCCACCAGACCTCTAGCCCCGCCCACCAGACCTCTAGCCCCGCCCCCACCAGACCACTAGCCCCACCCCACCAGACCTCTAGCCCCGCCCACCAAACCTCTAGCCCCGCCCCCACCAGACCACTAGCCCCGCCCCACTAGACCTCTAGCCCCGCCCACCAAACCTCTAGCCCCGCCCCACTAGCCCTCTAGCACCGCCCACCAGACCTCTAGCCCCACCCACCAAACCTCTAGCCCCGCCCACCAAACCTCTAGCCCCGCCCCACTAGACCTCTAGCACCGCCCACCAGACCTCTAGCCCCGCCCCACTAGACCTCTAGCCCCACCCCACTAGACCTCTAGCCCCGCCCACCAGACCTCTAGCCCCGCACCACTAAACCTATAGCCCCGCCCACCAGACCTCTAGCCCCGCCCCAATAGCCCTCTAGCACCGCTCACCAGACATCTAGCCCCGCCCCACTAGACCTCTAGCCCCACCCCACTAGACCTCTAGCCCCGCCCACCAGACCTCTAGCCCCGCACCACTAAACCTCTAGCCCCGCCCACCAGACCTCTAGCCCCACCCCACTAGACCTCTAGCCCCGCCCACCAGACCTCTAGCCAGACCCCACCAGACCTCTAGCCCCACCCCACTAGACCTCTAGCCCCGCCCACCAGACCTCTAGCCCCGCCCACCAGACCTCTAGCCCCGCCCCCACCAGACCACTAGCCCTACCCACCAGACCTCTAGCCCCACCCCACCAGACCTCTAGCCCCACCCACCAGACCTCAAGCCCCACCCCACCAGACCTCTAGCCCCACCGAAACCAGACCACTAGCCCCACCCCACCAGACCACTAGCCCCACCCCACCAGACCACTAGCCCCACCCCACCAGACCACTAGCCCCACCCCACCAGACCACTAGCCCCACCCACCAGACCTCTAGCCCCGCCCACCAGACCTCTAGCCCCACCCCACCAGACCACTAGCCCCACCTCACCAGACCTCTAGCTCCGACCACCAGACCACTAGCCCCACCCACCAGACCACTAGCCCCACCCCACCAGACCTCTAGCCCGCCCACCAGACCTCTAGCCCCGCCCACCAGACCTCTAGCCCCACCCCACCAGACCTCTAGCCCCGCCCACCAGACGACTAGCCACGCCCACCAGACCTCTAGCCCCACCCCACCAGACCTCTAGCCCCACCCACCAGACCTCTAGCGCCGCCCACCAGACGACTAGCCCCGCCCACCAGACCTCTAGCCCCGCCCCACCAGACCTCTAGCCCCGTCCACCAGACCTCTTGCCCCACCCCACCAGACCTCTAGCCCCACCCCACTAGATCTCTAGCCCCGCCCACCAGACCTCTAGCCCCGCCCACCAGACCTCTAGCCTCGCCCCCACCAGACCACTAGCCCCACCCCACCAGACCTCTAGCCCCACCCCACCAGACCTCTAGCCCCACCCACCAGACCTCTAGCCCCACCCCACCAGACCTCTAGCCCCACCCCACCAGACCACTAGCCCCACCCCACCAGACCACTAGCCCCACCCCACCAGACCACTAGCCCCACCCCACCAGACCACTAGCCGCACCCCACCAGACCACTAGCCCCACCCACCAGACCTCTAGCCCCGCCCACCAGACCTCTAGCCCCACCCCACCAGACCACTAGCCCCACCTCACCAGACCTCTAGCCCCGACCACCAGACCACTAGCCCCACCCACCAGACCACTAGCCCCACCCCACCAGACCTCTAGCCCCGCCCACTAGACCTCTAGCCCCGCCCACCAGACCACTAGCCCCATCCACCAGACCTCTAGCCCCACCCCACCAGACCTCTAGCCCCACCCCACCAAACCTCTAGCCCCACCCACCAGACCTCTAGCCCCACCCCACCAAACCTCTAGCCCCACCCACCAGACCTCTAGCCCCACCCCACTAGACCTCTAGCCCCACCCACCAGACCTCTAGCCCCACCCCACCAGACCTCTAGCCCCAACCCACCAGACCTCTAGCCCCGCCCACCAGACCACTAGCCCCACCCCACCAGACCTCTAGCACCACCCCACCAGACCTCTAGCCCCGCCCACCAGACCACTAGCCCCGCCCACCAGACCTCTAGCCCCGCCCACCAGACCTCTAGCCCCACCCCACCAGACCTCTAGCCCCGCCCACCAGACCTCTAGCCCCGCCCACCAGACCTCTAGCCCCGCCCACCAGACCTCTAGCCCCGCCCACCAGACGACTAGCCCCACCCCACCAGACCTCTAGCCCGCCCACCAGACCTCTAGCCCCGCCCACCAGACCTCTAGCCCCACCCCACCAGACCTCTAGCCCCGCCCACCACACGACTAGCCACGCCCACCAGACCTCTAGCCCCACCCCACCAGACCTCTAGCCCCACCCACCAGACCTCTAGCCCCGCCCACCAGACCTCTAGCCCCGCCCACCAGACCTCTAGCCCCGCCCCACCAGACCTCTAGCCCCGTCCACCAGACCTCTAGCCCCGCCCACCAGACCTCTAGCCCCGCCCACAAGACGACTAGCCCCGCCCACCAGACCTCTAGCCCCGCCCACCAGACGACTAGCCCCGCCCACCAGACCTCTAGCCCCGCCCCCCAGACCTCCAGCCCCCCCCCACCAGACCTCTAGCCCCGCCCACCAGACCTCTAGCCCCGCCCACCAGACCTCTAGCCTGACCCACCAGACCTCTAGCCCCGCCCACCAGACCTCTAGCCCCGCCCACGTACCACTAGCCCCGCCCCACCTTACCACTAGCCCCACCCCACCTTACCACTAGCCCCACCCCACCACCTCCACCACCCCCATTTGAAATGTCAGCACTCTGGAGAAATGCCAGAACAGACCACTGGAACACTAACACAGTGCACAGTTACAACCACAACAGACCACTGGAACATTATCTAACACAGTGCACAGTTACAACCACAACAGACCACTGGAACATTATCTAACACAGTGCACAGTTACAACCACAACAGACCACTGGAACATTATCTAACACAGTGCACAATTACAACCACAACAGACCACTGGAACACTAACACAGTGCACAGTTACAACCACAACAGACCACTGGAACATTATCTAACACAGTGCACAGTTACAACCACAACAGACCACTGGAACATTATCTAACACAGTGCACAGTTACAACCACAACAGACCACTGGAACATTATCTAACACAGTGCACAGTTACAGCCACAACAGACCACTGGAACACTAACACAGTGCACAGTTACAGCCACAACAGACCACTGGAACACTAACACAGTGCACAGTTACAGCCACAACAGACCACTGGAACACTAACACAGTGCACAGTTACAGCCACAACAGACCACTGGAACACTAACACAGTGCACAGTTACAACCACAACAGACCACTGGAACACTAACACAGTGCACAGTTACAACCACAACAGACCACTGGAACACTAACACAGTGCACAGTTACAGCCACAACAGACCACTGGAACACTAACACAGTGCACAGTTACAACCACAACAGACCACTGGAACACTAACACAGTGCACAGTTACAGCCACAACAGACCACTGGAACACTAACACAGTGCACAGTTACAGCCACAACAGACCACTGGAACACTAACACAGTGCACAGTTACAGCCACAACAGACCACTGGAACATTATCTAACAGAGTGCACAGTTACAGCCACAACAGACCACTGGAACACTAACACTGCACAGTTACAGCCACAACAGACCACTGGAACATTATCTAACACAGTGCACAGTTACAGCCACAACAGACCACTGGAACACTAACACAGTACACAGTTACAGCCACAACAGACCACTGGAACACTAACACAGTGCACAGTTACAGCCACAACAGACCACTGGAACATTATCTAACAGAGTGCACAGTTACAGCCACAACAGACCACTGGAACATTATCTAACACAGTGCACAGTTACAGCCACAACAGACCACTGGAACACTAACACAGTGCACAGTTACAGCCACAACAGACCACTGGAACACTAACACAGTGCACAGTTACAGCCACAACAGACCACTGGAACATTATCTAACAGAGTGCACAGTTACAGCCACAACAGACCACTGGAACACTAACACAGTGCACAGTGACAAACCCATTACGGTTTCAACCAAAGATTCAACAGAGCAGAAGAAGTTGTTAAACACGTGGGACAAAATCTTACTGAAGCGACCATACGAGTCATAAATACTCACACTCCGCCCAAGTAAAACAGAAACAAGCAACACTTAGTGGGCCAGCCAGAGGCTTAGGGCCCGCCCAGTGGGCCAGCCAGAGGCTTAGGGCCCGCCCAGTGGGCCAGCCAGAGGCTTAGGGCCCGCCCAGTGGGCCAGCCAGAGGCTTAGGGCCCGCCCAGTGAGCCAGCCAGAGGCTTAGGGCCCGCCCAGTGGGCCAGCCAGAGGCTTAGGGCCCGCCCAGTGGGCCAGCCAGAGGCTTAGGGCCCGCCCAGTGGGCCAGCCAGAGGCTTAGGCCCGCCCAGTGGGCCAGCCAGAGGCTTAGGGCCCGCCCAATGGGCCAGCCAGAGGCTTAGGGCCCGCCCAGTGGGCCAGCCAGGGGCTTAGGGCCCGCCCAGTGGGCCAGCCAGAGGCTTAGGGCCCGCCCAGTGGGCCAGCCAGAGGCTTAGGGCCCGCCCAGTGGGCCAGCCAGAGGCTTAGGGCCCGCCCAGTGGGCCAGCCAGAGGCTTAGGGCCCGCCCAGTGGGCCAGCCAGAGGCTTAGGGCCCGCCCAGTGGGCCAGCCAGAGGCTTAGGGCCCGCCCAGTGGGCCAGCCAGAGGCTTAGGGCCCGCCCAGTGGGCCAGCCAGAGGCTTAGGGCCCGCCCAGTGGGCCAGCCAGAGGCTTAGGGCCCGCCCAGTGGGCCAGCCAGAGGCTTAGGGCCCGCCCAGTGGGCCAGCCAGAGGCTTAGGGCCCGCCCAGTGGGCCAGCCAGAGGCTTAGGGCCCGCCCAGTGGGCCAGCCAGAGGCTTAGGGCCCGCCCAGTGGGCCAGCCAGAGGCTTAGGGCCCGCCCAGTGGGCCAGCCAGTGGGCCAGCCAGAGGCTTAGGGCCCGCCCAGTGGGCCAGCCAGAGGCTTAGGGCCCGCCCAGTGGGCCAGCCAGAGGCTTAGGGCCCGCCCAGTGGGCCAGCCAGAGGCTTAGGGCCCGCCCAGTGGGCCAGCCAGAGGCTTAGGGCCCGCCCAGTGGGCCAGCCAGAGGCTTAGGGCCCGCCCAGTGGGCCAGCCAGAGGCTTAGGGCCCGCCCAGTGGGCCAGCCAGAGGCTTAGGGCCCGCCCAGTGGGCCAGCCAGAGGCTTAGGGCCCGCCCAGTGGGCCAGCCAGAGGCTTAGGGCCCGCCCAGTGGGCCAGCCAGAGGCTTAGGGCCCGCCCAGTGGGCCAGCCAGAGGCTTAGGGCCCGCCCAGTGGGCCAGCCAGAGGCTTAGGGCCCGCCCAGTGGGCCCGCCCAGCCAGCCAGAGGCTTAGGGCCCGCCCAGTGGGCCAGCCAGAGGCTTAGGGCCCGCCCAGTGGGCCAGCCAGAGGCTTAGGGCCCGCCCAGTGGGCCAGCCAGAGGCTTAGGGCCCGCCCAGTGGGCCAGCCAGAGGCTTAGGGCCCGCCCAGTGGGCCAGCCAGAGGCTTAGGGCCCGCCCAGTGGGCCAGCCAGAGGCTTAGGGCCCGCCCAGTGGGCCAGCCAGAGGCTTAGGGCCCGCCCAGTGGGCCAGCCAGAGGCTTAGGGCCCGCCCAGTGGGCCAGCCAGAGGCTTAGGGCCCGCCCAGTGGGCCAGCCAGAGGCTTAGGGCCCGCCCAGTGGGCCAGCCAGAGGCTTAGGGCCCGCCCAGTGGGCCAGCCAGAGGCTTAGGGCCCGCCCAGTGGGCCAGCCAGAGGCTTAGGGCCCGCCCAGTGGGCCAGCCAGAGGCTTAGGGCCCGCCCAGTGGGCCAGCCAGAGGCTTAGGGCCCGCCCAGTGGGCCAGCCAGAGGCTTAGGGCCCGCCCAGTGGGCCAGCCAGAGGCTTAGGGCCCGCCCAGTGGGCCAGCCAGAGGCTTAGGGCCCGCCCAGTGGGCCAGTCAGAGGCTTAGGGCCCGCCCAGTGGGCCAGCCAGAGGCTTAGGGCCCGCCCAGTGGGCCACCCAGAGGCTTAGGGCCCGCCCAGTGGGCCAGCCAGAGGCTTAGGGCCCGCCCAGTGGGCCAGCCAGAGGCTTAGGGCCCGCCCAGTGGGCCAGCCAGAGGCTTAGGGCCCGCCCAATGGGCCAGCCAGAGGCTTAGGGCCCGCCCAGTGGGCCAGCCAGAGGCTTAGGGCCCGCCCAGTGGGCCAGCCAGAGGCTTAGGGCCCGCCCAGTGGGCCAGCCAGAGGCTTAGGGCCCGCCCAGTGGGCCAGCCAGAGGCTTAGGGCCCGCCCAATGGGCCAGCCAGAGGCTTAGGGCCCGCCCAGTGTGCCAGCCAGAGGCTTAGGGCCCGCGCAGTGGGCCAGCCAGAGGCTTAGGGCCCGCCCAGTGGGCCAGCCAGAGGCTTAGGGCCCGCCCAGTGGGCCAGCCAGAGGCTTAGGGCCCGCCCAGTGGGCCAGCCAGAGGCTTAGGGCCCGCGCAGTGGGCCAGCCAGAGGCTTAGGGCCCGCCCAGTGGGCCAGCCAGAGGCTTAGGGCCCGCCCAGTGGGCCAGCCAGAGGCTTAGGGCCCGCCCAGTGGGCCAGCCAGAGGCTTAGGGCTCCGCAGGGAAAAAACACCCTTCCAACATATCCACCACCACACCCCCAACATATCCACCACCACCCTCAACATATCCACCACCACCCTCAACATATCCAACACCACCCCCAACATACCCACCACCACCCCTCAACATATCCACCACCACACCCCCAACATATCCACCACCACCCCCAACATATCCACCACCACCCCCCCCAACATATCCACCACCACCCCTCAACATATCCACCACCACACCCCCAACATATCCACCACCTCCCCCCAACATATCCACCACCACCCCAACATATCCACCACCACCCCCCAACATATCCACCACCACCCCTCAACATATCCACCACCACACCCCCAACATATTCACCACCACCCCCCAACATATCCACCACCACCCCCCAACATATCCACCACCACCCCTCAACATATCCACCACCACACCCCCAACATATCCACCACCACCCCCCCAACATATCCACCACCACCCCTCAACATATCCACCACCACCCCCCAACATATCCACCACCACCCCCAACATATCCACCACACCCCTCAACATATCCACCACCACACCCCCAACATATCCACCACCACATCCCCCAACATATCCACCACCACACCCCTAACATATCCACCACCACCCCCAACATATCCACCACCCCCAACATATCCACCACCCCCCCAACATATGCACCACCCACCAACATATCCACCCCCCAACATATCCACTTCCACCCCCCAACATATCCACCACCCCTCAACATATCCACCACCACACACCCAACATATCCACCCCCCCTAACATATCCACCACCCCCAACATATCCACCACCACCCACCCAACATATCCACCACCACCACCCCACAACATATCCACCCGCACCCCTAACATATCCATCACCCCCAACATATCCACCACCCCCAACATATCCACCACCCCCAACATATCCACCACCACCCCCCAACATATCCACCACCACCCCCCAACATATCCACCACCACCCCCCAACATATCCACCACCACCCCCCAACATATCCACCACCACCCCCCAACATATCCACCACCCCCAACATATCCACCACCCACCCCCCCAACATATCCACCACCCCATCTTCCTCTCACCACATCAGAGTGCTCGGCCTTTCATCTTATCAGCTTCACGTCCTGTCAACTTAACTGGCAATAATATCCACCCCGCCTCTCCTGACCCGCGCCTGCCAGCCATATGGCTCATCTTCCTCCCATGTCTCCCAGCCATACAGGTAGCCAGCCACGAGCCATGTAGCTCTCCTTGTGTTCCATTTCCACAGCAGTTGTGTGTGTGCCACATGTCCGTCATCTATGCGTCGGTAAGGCATGTGGCTTGCTTTTAGGCCAGCCATGTGGCCGCTTTTCTGCCAGCCATGTGGCTCCTGTTTCGTCAGCCATGTGGCCGCTCTTCTGCCAGCCATATGGCCCCTCTTCCCCCAGCCATATGGCCCCTCCTCTGTCAGTCATATGGCCCCTCCTCCACCAGCCATATGGCCCCTCCTCCACCAGCCATATGGCCCCTCCTCCACCAGCCATATGGCCCCTCCTCCACCAGCCATATGGCCCCTCCTCCACCAGCCATATGGCCCCTCCTCCACCAACCACATGGCCCCTCCTCCACCAGCCATATGGCCCCTCCTCCACCAGCCATATGGCCCCTCCTCCACCAGCCATATGGCCCCTCCTCCCCAAGCCATATGGCCCCTCCTCCACCAGCCATATGGCCCCCACCTCCACCAGCCATATGGCCCCTCCTCCACCAGCCATATGGCTCCTCCTCCACCAGCCATATGGCCCCTCCTCCACCAGCCACATGGCCCCTCCTCCACCAGCCACATGGCCCCTCCTCCACCAGCCATATGGCCCCTCCTCCACCAGCCATATGGCCCCTCTTCCACCAGCCATATGGCCCCTCCTCCCCAAGCACATGGCCCTTCCTCCACCAGCCATATGGCCCCTCCTCCACCAGCCATATGGCCCCTCCTTCACCAGCCATATGGCCCCTCCTCCGCCAGCCATATGGCCCCTCCTCCACCAGCCATATGGCCCCCACCTCCACCAGCCATATGGCCCCTCCTCCACCAGCCATATGGCCCCTCCTCCCCAAGCCACATGGCCCTTCCTCCACCAGCCACATGGCCCCTCCTCCACCAGCCATATGGCCCCTCCTCCACCAGCCATATGGCCCCTCCTCCACCAGCCATATGGCCCCTCCTCCCCAAGCCACATGGCCCTTCCTCCACCAGCCACATGGCCCCTCCTCCACCAGCCATATGGCCCCTCCTCCACCAGCCATATGGCCCCTCTTCCACCAGCCATATGGCCCCTCCTCCCCAAGCCACATGGCCCTTCCTCCACCAGCCATATGGCCCCTCCTCCACCAGCCATATGGCCCCTCCTTCACCAGCCATATGGCCCCTCCTCCGCCAGCCATATGGCCCCTCCTCCACCAGCCATATGGCCCCCACCTCCACCAGCCATACGGCCCCTCCTCCACCAGCCATATGGCCCCTCCTCCACCAGCCATATGGCCCCTCCTCCACCAGCCATATGGCCCCTCCTTCACCAGCCATATGGCCCCTCCTCCACCAGCCATATGGCCCCTCCTCCACCAGCCATATGGCCCCTCCTCCCCCAGCCATATGGCCCCTCCTTCACCAGCCATATGGCCCCTCCTCCACCAGCCATATGGCCCCTCCTCCACCAGCCATATGGCCCCTCCTCCACCAGCCATATGGCCCCTCCTTCACCAGCCATATGGCCCCTCCTCCACCAGCCATATGGCCCCTCCTCCACCAGCCATATGGCCCCTCCTCCCCCAGCCATATGGCTCCTCCTCCACCAGCCATATGGCCCCTCCTCCACCAGCCATATGGCCCCTCCTCCACCAGGCATATGGCCCCTCCTCCCCCAGCCATATGGCTCCTCCTCCACCAGCCATATGGCCCCTCCTCCACCAGCCATATGGCCCCCACCTCCACCAGCCATATGGCCCCTCCTCCACCAGCCATATGGCCCCTCCTTCACCAGCCATATGGCCCCTCCTCCACCAGCCACATGGCCCTTCCTCCACCAGCCACATGGCCCCTCCTCCACCAGCCATATGGCCCCTCCTCCACCAGCCATATGGCCCCTCCTCCACCAGCCATATGGCTCCTCCTCACTTCCGACACTGGTGAAGCAAATCTCTCCCGCCGATAGCATTAACGCTAGTAATATGCCAATATTCTTGCTGTTGGACCGCCAGCGCTCAGATCAGTCTGTCAGCTGCTGGGTGGGTTGGTGTGTGGGGTTGTCGGGTGTGTGGGGTTGTCGGGTGTGTGGGGTTGTCGGGTGTGTGGGGTTGTCGGGTGTGTGGGGTTGTCGGGTGTGTGGGGTTGTCGGGTGTGTGGGGTTGTCGGGTGTGTGGGTTGTCGGGTGTGTGGGGTTGTCGGGTGTGTGGGGTTGTCGGGTGTGTGGGGTTGTCGGGTGTGTTGGGTTGTCGGGTGTGTGGGGTTGTCGGGTGTGTGGGGTTGTCGGGTGTGTGGGGTTGTCGGGTGGGTTGGTGTGTGGGGTTGTCGGGTGTGTTGGTGTGTGGGGTTGTCGGGTGTGTGGGGTTGTCGGGTGTGTGGGGTTGTCGGGTGGGTTGGTGTGTGGGGTTGTCGGGTGTGTTGGTGTGTGGGGTTGTCGGGTGGGTTGGTGTGTGGGGTTGTCGGGTGGGTTGGTGTGTGGGGTTGTCGGGTGGGTTGGTGTGTGGGGTTGTCGGTGGGTTGGTGTGTGAGGTTGTCGGGTGGGTTGGTATGTGAGGTTGTCGGGTGGGTTGGTGTGTGGGGTTGTCGGGTGGGTTGGTGTGTGGGGTTGTCGGGTGGGTTGGTGTGTGGGGTTGTTGGGTGGGTTGGTGTGTGGGGTTGTCGGTGGGTTGGTATGTGAGGTTGTCGGGTGGGTTGGTGTGTGGGGTTGTCGGGTGTGTGGGGTTGTCGGGTGTGTGGGGTTGTCGGGTGTGTGGGGTTGTCGGGTGTGTGGGGTTGTCGCGTGTGTGGGGTTGTCGGGTGTGTGGGGTTGTCGGGTGTGTGGGGTTGTCGGGTGTGTGGGGTTGTCGGGTGTGTGGGGTTGTCGGGTGTGTGGGGTTGTCGGGTGTGTTGGGTTGTCGGGTGTGTGGGGTTGTCGGGTGTGTGGGGTTGTCGGGTGTGTGGGGTTGTCGGGTGTGTGGGGTTGTCGGGTGTGTGGGGTTGTCGGGTGGGTTGGTGTGTGGGGTTGTCGGGTGTGTTGGTGTGTGGGGTTGTCGGGTGTGTGGGGTTGTCGGGTGTGTGGGGTTGTCGGGTGGGTTGGTGTGTGGGGTTGTCGGGTGTGTTGGTGTGTGGGGTTGTCGGGTGGGTTGGTGTGTGGGGTTGTCGGGTGGGTTGGTGTGTGGGGTTGTCGGGTGGGTTGGTGTGTGGGGTTGTCGGGTGGGTTGGTGTGTGGGGTTGTCGGGTGGGTTGGTATGTGAGTTTGTCGGGTGGGTTGGTGTGTGGGGTTGTCGGGTGGGTTGGTGTGTGGGGTTGTCGGGTGGGTTGGTGTGTGGGGTTGTTGGGTGGGTTGGTGTGTGGGGTTGTCGGGTGGGTTGGTATGTGAGGTTGTCGGGTGGGTTGGTGTGTGGGGTTGTCGGGTGGGTTGGTGTGTGGGGTTGTCGGGTGGGTTGGTGCATGAAGTTGTCGGGTGGGTTGGTGTGTGAGGTTGTCGGGTGGGTTGGTGTGTGGGGTTGTCGGGTGGGTTGACTTCAGGTGGTGGTGGTGGTTGGGGTGCTGGTCCTGCAATAGAGACCCATTTACTGGTGCCGACCGTAAAGCGAGAACTCTTAGATGCACTTGAAGTACAAAAGTGGAAGCAGGAACTGGCAGATCCATTATGTACAGAACCCCTCCGTCCTCGCAGCAAATCCATTACCCTGAGAAACCACACCCCTCTTTCAGTCCACCTGGATAGTTATCTCGATATTTGTGATGATCTGAAAGCATATTACCGCTCCAGTAATAGTCTACATGTAAACTGGCAAACGAACCTTTATTAAACACAGATTATTCTCAAATTATAACGTTATTGTATTAAAAATCGTTGGTTTAAAATATAATAGGTGTATGCCAAAAACGTTTTCTTTGAAGAATTTGGTTTTCTGTAAACGAAATTCTCACGTACTTTGAAATAGTTTTCAAATTCCACGTTTCACATCGTTAATAATACACTGTATTAACATAACCAAACTTAATGAAACTTAACCTAACCAAACCTTAACGTAACCTTACCATGGATAAATAGTAGATAATAGCATTAAATATGTATTTGTTCCCAATCCATTCCTTTCAGCGGATCTCCTCCCTGAGGACAGGCTGAATGTATCACAATAAAATACGTCAAAGAAAACATGTGAATGGGGCAAGCAGCAGAATCAGTAGACTAACAGACGGAATACGTCTGGAATACGACGGAATACGTCGTATTCCATACACAGCTGGAATACGACTTAGGCACAGGTATCTCTGGCCGTTAGGCTTGTATAGGTATCTAGATAAAGTTAAGTGTAAACTGCGTAGACAAGGACAAGGCTTACACTTTGAAAATTTTTAACCATTTGAGGTAAATCTCAACTCATTTTATGCAGGAAATGGTAAACCAACTGGTCCACTCTTACCTAGAATCATCAGCACAAAAACTGCCGTCAGATAAATTCAACAATTAATGCAACAGCGCATCTGTGCACTCTATGATTCGTTTCATAAATAAAACAGTATTTCACCATTACTCCCTGGATGATTTGATGTTATCCTACTTCCAAACAGGTGTCACAACTATGTCATGTTAAATACCACAAAATCTCGTACCAGTAACCTATCGATGTTTAACAATATTAAGCTTATCCACCTTTTTTGTAGCAGAAAGTGACCCCGAGCGATGAAGAGATTATAGACCATCAACGTATCTATTTGGAGGATTCTATCTAATGGAGATCTTTTCTTCTGGACACAACAAATAAAGTCTTTGTCCAAGAGATTAGACAGTGCCAGGCACAAGTTATTTGAAAGAAAACTAAGTTGTATTTAGCGCATTCTTGCTAACAGGCCTATTGCATTGCACTGAGTAGCGACACATGTGCACTCCACAAGTGGTGATGGCCCAGTAACCGCCACCCGTTGCCAGGAGTGGCCGAGCCAGGGGCCAGATTCACGAAGCAGTTACACAAGTACTTACGAACGTGTACATCTTTCTTCAATTTTTGACGGCTTTCTTTACATTTATTAAACAGTACACAAACTTGAAAACTTGCCAATCAACTGTTGTTATTGTTATAAATAGCCTCCTGGTGCTTCGGAGCTTATTAACTGTTTAATTATTGTAAACAAAGCCGTCAAATATTGAGGAAAGATGTACACGTTCGTAAGTACTTGCGTAACTGCTTCGTGAATCTGGCCCCAGAGCTGCCTATTGCATTTAATACATAATTAAATGATTCTTTTATCAAATTAACTGAGGTCCAGTATATTAATAAAAGGGTTCCGTTTGTAAATTCCTTTGATTGCTAATTAATAATAATAATAAAGAAAGCTCATTGGTTTTGTTATGCATTTTGATAAACAATTTACGGGCTAATCGCTTAACCTTAGCGTATTTCTGATGATTCAAAATGTGAAATAATGTGGCGTTTCATTAACATTCAACATATGATCTGTAGTGGTGAGACACTCGCCTGGTGTTCCGCGAGCGCTATGTCATGGGTTCGTATCCTGGCCGGGGAGGATTTACTGGGCGCAATTCCTTAACTGTAGCCTCTGTTTAACGCAACAGTAAAATATGTACTTGGATGAAAAAACGATTCTTCGCGGCAGGGGATCGTATTCCAGGGACCATAGGATTAAGGACTTGCCCGAAACGCTGCGCGTACTAGTGGCTGTACAAGAATGTAACAACTCTTGTATATATCTCCAAAAAAAAAATATATATATATATACATTTTCTAGTGTCAACATCTATCTGCAACCTCCAAAACAAAAGTATTCTTGAGGTTTCTTGACAAATGACTTTAATACTCATTTAATAACAAAATAATTGAATACTTTTAGCACAATTTATAAGAGAAAAGAAAGATAACAATGGCTATCGTGTAGCTATCAACAGAGCCTAATTATCATAAAGACAGATGAGTCCTCCTCTGCTGTAAATTATGAATACATAACACCGGAGTCACCTAACTTATGATAGGATTTATGTTGATAAGTGTGTATGAGTGGATATTTTCCACAGAGCCATTGTTGGTGGGTGCCACAGGTGTGTGTGTGGACAGCTATTGTAGGGGTGCCACAGGCATATGTGTGGACAGCTATTGTAGGGGTGCCACAGGTGTGTGTGTGGACAGCTATTGTAGGGGTGCCACAGGCATATGTGTGGACAGCTATTGTAGGGGTGCCACAGGCATATGTGTGGACAGCTATTGTAGGGGTGCCACAGGCATATGTGTGGACAGCTATTGTAGGGGTGCCACAGGCATATGTGTGGACAGCTATCGTCCCATTCTCTCGAGTTGCCTGCATAAAAAAATGCACCCGTTTGGCCTAACCAAAAAAGTAATCACCCAACCCACTTAAGCCATCGAAGCAAATACATGGAAAAACGTCAATATTACGATGTTTAATTATTACAAATACATCGCGCTTTTAACGGCTCGCTCGATTCCATACAAAAATCAACGAGAAATCAACAATCACATCAACGGAAAATAACATCATCGTGTAATTGAAGTCTTGATATATTTTGACAAGTGTTCTTGTTCATTGTTAACACTTAACCTTATTACAGTATATCTTAGCAGGTGAATCTGCCAAATATAAGCATATGGTTCCCCTTACTGTCGGGGACAGGAAGCCTTCTAGTTATCTCAAGATGCCCCTATAAGCTCAACTACTGACATTCACAGTTACCAATGCATAGGCCTATAATCTTTTACATTTTAGGCCTTGGATTGATTTACGTAGCAAATTAATAATAAGTGTCAGCCTAAGAGGTGATTGATAATCTGTCTGCGGATAGAAATGTGTTATTTAAATATCTTTGGAGCGCCGGTACCACGTGGGTAATGGCGGCTCTCACTCGCGAGGTGGTCCTCCAGCTTGGAGTGGGACTCGGTACAGCTGATATTGAAGGGGGCGAGAGTACCAACTGAGCGCAAAAGCCTCATGATTACAGTGACCAGAGGTGAGAGCAGCGCAGCGTCTACTCCCTCCGGCGTCCTGACGCACACTGCCCGGGGCGCCCCACCAGGGTTGCCAGATCCAAATTGCTAAAAGTAGCGAGCTGACGGTCAAAAAGTAGCGAATTTGCAATTAGAGTAGCCCAATTTTTTGTTTAGTCAAATCGAATCAAATCAAATGTTTATTCAGGTAAAAGTACATACATATAAGATGAGTTACAAACAATATTAAATTTCTAGATAGCGACAGTACAGACCAGACAGACGACATTCAAATTTAGTAAGTTCATCTTCCTTCTTTGATAGAACAGACTTGATGTTCATCTGCTGATGACTTACCTCCGATATATTTTGTCTGTGTTTTAATGTTTCACTGTGTTTCTTTAAACCACTTCTATGAGCTCTTATCTCAGTTCTTCAAACTTCACAATATGCCTTATTTCCATCATCTTTCACTTCAGCCAACCACTTTCCAAACACGGGATCCTTAAGCCAGGACATCTAAAACGCTTTCTGGTATTTAGACCACTTCCCCATTTTACACTTCTTTATCTTGACACATAAGCAATTTCTAAAAGTAACAGCGGTAACTTCTTTTCTATATGCGGTAACTTGTGTCGAACTATTCTTCTGGAGGTCAGAGCCACACTAACAATGAAAGCACAGATGAAGCTGCCAAGTTCACTGTATGCTAATCCGCTCTAACAGTCATTTGATTCTTGGAAACACCTAAAGAGAAACCTAATATTTACAGTAGGCAACAGTGGGAGGTCACTTCACATAGACAGTACCCGGGATGAAGTATTATTTTTTTTAGATATATACAAGAGTTGTTACATTCTTGTAACATATTAATGACAATTAAGGTTGGGAATCTATAGCCCCTGGGGAGGATTATCTTGCCTTGCGGTTACTTTTTCTTTGGGAAGTTCCTAGGATCAACGTCCCCAGGGGGTCGGTCTCTGACCTGGCCTCCTGCGGTAAGTGGTCTATTCAATCAAGCTGTTGGACGCGGCTGTGATTTGTACACATGACATTATAAAAAGCATAAAAATCATCATTGAGTAGTAGCGAAATTAAAAATTTGGGAGCGCGGGGCTCTGAAAAGTAGCCCAATTCGCTACTTGTAGCCCAATCTGGCATCCCTGGCACCCCACTGGAACGCCGCGTAGCCCGCAGCGCAACCAATCACAGTCGAGCTCCTGCGGCACAACCAATCAAAGTCGAGCTCCTGCGGCACAACCAGTCACAGTCGAGCATCCGCCGGCGGGCTATTTAAATGGAGTTTTCTCTGCAATAAATACTGAATTTACTGATAGGAACAATTATATAATCACATTATGACTTAATAGCTATGTCTACCTGTTATATTTAGTAAATACATAGTATGAGCTGATATAAAGATATTTTTTGTAAAGTATTGACCAACGGCCACAACCACTTGTACCCTCAGTTGGACCATACTGTCCGTGGACACTTTAGTCCTGGACACTTTACTTTCTAGTCCTGGACACTTTACTTTCTAGTCCTGGACACTTTACTTTCTAGTCCTGGACACTTTACTTTCTAGTCCTGGACAAAATACAGAAATAACGTCAACTTTCATACATATATATAAGATTACCATCCGAGTTGCCGGCGGGGAAGTGGTTCAAATAGCTTCGGCTATCACTTCCTTTTGTCCGGCCGTGATGGTCAAGCGGATTAAGGCGCCCTGTAGTTACCAGTAGCGTTGCTCCTGGGAGTATGGGTTCGAGTCACTTCTGGGGTGTGAGTTTTCAGTCGCATATAGTCCTGGGACCATTCAGGCTTGTTTGCACATATATATAAATTTAGAAAGATACGAGATTGCAGGGAAATTAGGCCCATATTATTGTCTCGTTCACAGCCTAATTGATTTAATTAGTTCATTTTGATAGACAAATATTTTATTCAAAACTGTTCAAGGTAAACTAGAATTTATATATAGCTGTCCTGCTCCCAGTGTAATAATCTATTAAACAAAATAATAACAGAAATGAAAACAATGGGATATAAATGTATATTTGTATACATTATATTTCATATGAAAAAACAGTTTTGTTGCAAATGCATAATTTTTTTGTTTCCATTTATATGAATAACTTTACGATTTGTTCATGATTTATAAACTTGTTTATTAATTCATGCGGGTTCAGTTTTTTTTTTTTGTACTCCAGACACATAGACTGAGTTTATATTTAACAAATTATATAGAGACCGGCGCTGGCCATTTCAACTATGCGTGTGTTTTTATTTTCCGTCGCTTGTGTGAAATACAAAAATGCTTTCAAAATCCCTCCTGTTTATGGAAGAGCGAGAGATTGGGTGCAGGTATAGTGAAGGGAGGCACGGGGAGGGAATAGGGAAGGGTTGATAGTGTAGTGGAAGAGGAGATAGTGGAGAGGAAGGGGGAGATAGTGTAGTGGAAGGGAAATAGTGTAGTGGAAGGGGAGATAGTGTAGTGGAAGAGTAAATACTGTTGTGGAAGGGTAGATAGTGTAGTACAAGAGTCGATAGTGTAGTGGAAGAGTAGATAGTATAGTGGGAGGGGACATAATGTAGTGGAAGGGAGATAGTGTAATGGAAGAATAGATAGTGTAGTGGGAGGGGAGATAGTGTAGTGGAGGGGAGATAGAGCTATGACAGAATAGACAATGTAGTGGAAGAATATACAGTGAAGTTGAAGAGTATCTAGTGTAGCGAAAGAGTAGATAGTGCAGTGTAAAAAGGGGGAGATAGTGCAGTGGAAGAGTAGACAGTGTAGTGGAAGTGCAGTGGAAGAGTAGACAGTGTAGCGGAAGGAGTGATGATCCCACTCTCCACCACCAGTCATCAGATACCTCACCACGAGCCCTTAAGGGTGAAAATCGATGAGAAAAATGGTCAACTATCGAGGCTTGTCCTTCTCACCTTGCAGCCTAGTGTGTAGAGAGTAAGCTGATATTGTGAGGCTATATCATGGGCGAGATTTAACAGCCCCCTCCCCCCTTGTGAGGCGTTATATAAATGGAGGGGATTATATATAGTCCCTTGTTGTGAGGGCTACATACTAGGGGGTTAATAGCCTCTTGAAGGGGTTTGATTAATAGGCTCTTGTGGGATTTTTATAATAGGAACTGTTTGATAGGCCTATGTACGCGTTAATGGAGATTGGCTCTTGTGGGAAGTTATATATTGGGGCGAGGGGGTTGCTTAATGAATTGACCCCTTGTGAGGATAATATAGTAGATGGTTGGGCTTTTGTAGAAACGATATTTACAATGGGGGAACGGTTAAATAGGCCCTCGTAGAGATTATTTAATAGGCTGCTAAATGGCCCATTTTAGATATTACATAATGAGGAGGGCTGTTAATTATGCCTTGTTGGGAATATGGAATATATAATGAATGGACTGTTATGATCCCTTAGTGTATATATATAATAAGGGATTGTATTGATTCCCCTTGGTTAAATTATACACCGGGCGGGTGGGTGGGGGGGGTTAATGCGACTAACGAGGTGTTATATAAGCTTACAGACTATGTCAGTAAATCTTTTGAGTAGGACGCTGCTTGGGATCGAACCGTCGTCCTGTGGCAGCCTAGACGCACGCTAACCCGTGGATCATTGTATTTTTAACATTTACACAACATTTTTTATTTTCATTTTCCTGCTCCGAAGGTTTTCTCATAGACATGTCACATTATTGTGTTTACAATGTGTTATCGAAATTGGAACGTAGAAATCTGAACTATTGAGTTGGACAAACCGGAAAGTTATTTTTTACTTGTGTTGTTTTGACAACTAAACTAACCTAACCTTCCCCATGGGCCTAATACACGCTATCTGAGGCCTAATATAGTACATATGTGTACTATACTAGGCCTAGAAACATTTAAGTTTGTTTTATAACTTCGTTTATTTTAAAAGAATTCTTCACTAGTCAGTATACTACTGTCTAAAAGCTAAGAACGTATGAATTCTGACTATTGATGCTTGTCACAGTGGGTACTATGTAAACAGGAGGATGGGTTGTAAACTGTGTTAACTATTTACAATAGGTAAACTTGGGATACCTAGCTAGGGTTTTGGGCAAATATATCACCCCGGATAAAATACGTTGACATTTCATGAACATTAATGACACGTAAGGTCATTATCAGGAGAAAGATCAAAGTCAGTATGACTATATAGCACTTGGAAGGGATATATAAGGACAAAGAGCTAAGATAGGAAAGAGGGAAAGAACGGAAACCATAAACTTGGCCAATTCGGGGATCGAACGCTGACCTGCAAGATGAGAGACCGTCGCTGTACCGACCAGTGTACGTGGATTAGTCCTCATTGTGGCAGAGATGACTCTAATATACTTGGACATATAGCCCACAACTCGATGTTCTTACAGGAAGCGAAAGAGTGTTACGAGAACACAGGACGCGATGGTCGAGAGGCACAGGATATAGAGTCCTTCATATCCGGCACAGATACATGGTGAGTGTCCCCCTTTGATCGTCTCCTTCCTTAGGCTTGAAGCCTCCATTGTTCTCCACTCCTTCATTAAATTTTGCCCCGAGGGGCGAGTTTATTGGGCAGCGCCACTCATCTTGTGAGTGAACATACCGCCATAGCA
>NW_025555392.1:0-25671 GCF_020424385.1 Procambarus clarkii | reverse complement strand
GGTAGTGGTAGTGGTGGTCTAGGTGGCTGGCTACCAACATCATGTAGGGGGTAGTGGTAGTGGTGGTCTATGTGGCTGGCTACCAACATCATGTAGGGGGTAGTGGTAGTGGTGGTTAACTGTGGCTGGCTACCAACATTATGTAGGGGGTAGTGGTAGTGGTGGTCTATGTGGCTGGCTACCAACATCATGTAGGGGGTAGTGGTAGTGGTGGTTAACTGTGGCTGGCTACCAACATTATGTAGGGGGTAGTGGTAGTGGTGGTCTATGTGGCTGGCTACCAACATCATGTAGGGGATAGTGGTAGTGGTGGTTAACTGTGGCTGGCTACCAACATTATGTAGGGGGTAGTGGTAGTGGTGGTCTATGTGGCTGGCTACCAACATCATGTAGGGGGTAGTGGTAGTGGTGGTTAACTGTGGCTGGCTACCAACATTATGTAGGAGGTAGTGGTAGTGGTGGTTAACTGGGGCTGGCTACCAACATTATGTAGGGGGTAGTGGTAGTGGTGGTCTATGTGGCTGGCTACCAACATCATGTAGGGGGTAGTGGTAGTGGTGGTTAACTGTGGCTGGCTACCAACATTATGTAGGGGGTAGTGGTAGTGGTGGTCTATGTGGCTGGCTACCAACATCATGTAGGGGGTAGTGGTAGTGGTGGTTAAACTGTGGCTGGCTACCAACATTATGTAGGGGGTAGTGGTAGTGGTGGTCTATGTGGCTGGCTACCAACATCATGTAGGGGGTAGTGGTAGTGGTGGTTAACTGTGGCTGGCTACCAACATTATGTAGGGGATAGTGGTAGTGGTGGTTAACTGTGGCTGGCTACCAACACCATGTAGGGGATAGTGGTAGTGGTGGTTAACTGTAGCTGGCTACCAACACCATGTAGGGGATAGTGGTAGTGGTGGTTAACTGTAGCTGGCTACCAACACCATGTAGGGGATAGTGGTAGTGGTGGTTAACTGTGGCTGGCTACCAACACCATGTAGGGGATAGTGGTAGTGGTGGTTAACTGTGGCTGGCTACCAACATTATGTAGGGGATAGTGGTAGTGGTGGTTAACTGTGGCTGGCTACCAACACCATGTAGGGGATAGTGGTAGTGGTGGTTAACTGTAGCTGGCTACCAACACCATGTAGGGGATAGTGGTAGTGGTGGTTAACTGTAGCTGGCTACCAACACCATGTAGGGGATAGTGGTAGTGGTGGTTAACTGTAGCTGGCTACCAACATCATGTAGGGGATAGTGGTAGTGGTGGTCTATGTGGCTGGCTACCAACATCATGTACACACACTCCTGTACCGACCTCTATGCATGGAAGTGCGAGCTGCGTGCATCAACAACCTGGCTGATCACGTTGTTTAAGCTCTGGCCCAACAACCATGTCCCCATGAGGCTTGCTAATGGGGGGAAGGGGGGGAGGGGAGCAGTTATTTACATTGTACACATGTTAATGGTCATGTCTTTGGTAATGATAGTGTCATCTTTACTGGCCCTGCGCCCCTTTTTTTAAGTGGTCATGTCCCCCCTTTTTAAGTGGTCATGTCCCCCCCTATTTAAGTGGTCATGTCCCCCCTATTTAAGTGGTCATGTCTCCCCTTTTTAAGTGGTCATGTCCCTCCTTTTTAAGTGGTCATGTCCCCCCTTTTTAAGTGGTCATGTCCCCCCTTTTTAAGTGGTCATGTCCCCCCCTATTTAAGTGGTCATGTCCCCCCTTTTTAAGTTTTCATGTCCCCCCTTTTTCAGTGGTCATGTCCCCCCTTTTTAAGTGGTCATGTCCCTCCTTTTTAAGTGGTCATGTCCCCCTTTTTAAGTGGTCATGTCCCCCCTTTTTAAGTGGTCATGTCCCTCCTTTTTAAGTGGTCATGTCCCCCCTTTTTAAGTGGTCTTGTCCCCCTTTTTAAGTGGTCATGTCCCTCCTTTTTAAGTGGTCATGTCCCTCCTTTTTAAGTGGTCATGTCCCTCCTTTTTAAGTGGTCTTGTCCCCCTTTTTAAGTGGTCATGTCCCTCCTTTTTAAGTGGATATGTCTCCCCTTTTTAAGTGGTCATGTCCCTCCTTTTTAAGTGGTCTTGTCCCCCTTTTTAAGTGGTCATAAGAACATAAGAACAAAGGCAACTGCAGAAGGCCTATTGGCCCATACGAGGCAGCTCCTATTCTATAACCACCCAATCCCACTCATATACTTGTCCAACCCGCGCTTGAAACAATCGAGGGACCCCACCTCCACAATGTTACGCGGTAATTGGTTCCACAAATCAACAACCCTGTTATTGAACCAGTATTTACCCAAGTCTTTCCTAAATCTAAACTTATCCAATTTATACCCATTGTTTCGTATTCTGTCTTGTGTTGATACTTTTAATACCCTATTAATATCCCCTTTGTTATGTCCATTCACCCACTTGTAAACCTCTATCATGTCACCCCTAACTCTTCGCCTTTCCAGTGAATGCAACTTAAGCTTTGTTAATCTTTCTTCATATGAAAGATTTCTAATTTGGGGAATTAACTTAGTCATCCTACGCTGGACACGTTCAAGTGAATTTATATCCATTCTATAATATGGCGACCAAAACTGAACTGCATAATCTAAATGGGGTCTAACCAGAGCAAGATATAGCTTGAGAACCACACCAGGTGTCTTGTTACTAACGCTGCAATTAATAAATCCAAGTGTCCGATTTGCCTTATTACGAACATTTATGCATTGATCCTTTTGTTTTAAATTCTTACTAATCATAACTCCTAGATCCCTTTCGCAATCCGACTTCGCAATCTCAACACCATCTAGCTCGTATCTTGTAACTCTATCATCATTACCTAACCTCAGAACTTTACATTTATCAGCATTAAACTGCATCTGCCAATCCTTTGACCATTTCAAAACCCTATCTAGATCAACTTGAAGTGATAGTGAGTCCTCCTCCGAATTAATTTCCCTACCGATTTTCGTATCATCGGCAAATTTGCAAATGTTGCTACTCAAACCTGGATCTAAATCATTTATATATATTATAAACAACAGAGGTCCCAGGACAGAGCCTTGAGGCACTCCACTTACAACATTTTCCCACTCTGACTTGATTCCATTTATACTAACTCTGTTTCCATTGGTATAGCCATGCCCTAATCCAGCTTAATATAGCACCCCAAATACCATGAGACTCTATCTTTTTAATCAGTCTTTCATGTGGCACTGTATCAAAAGTTTTGCTAAAGTCAAGGTACACAACATCACAATCCTTACCACTATCAACTGCCTCAACTATGCTAGAATAAAAAGATAACAAATTTGTTAAACATGAACGGCCATTTATAAAACCATGTTGCGACTCAATTATTAATTTATGTTTTTCAAGATGAAGACGAATTTTATTTGCTATTATAGATTCGAGTAACTTTCCCACAATAGACGTTAGGCTAATTGGTCGATAGTTAGACGCAAGTGATCTATCTACTTTCTTAAAAACTGGTATCACATTAGCAACTTTCCAAAACTCTGGCACTCTGCCTGACTCTATTGATTTATTAAATATGGTTGACAGTGGGTCACAAAGCTCCTCTTTGCATTCTTTAAGCACCCTAGCAAACACTTCATCCGGCCCTGGGGATTTGTTTGGTTTGAGTTTTACTATTTGTTTAAGAACATCCTCCTGGTAACTGCTAAACTCGTCAACCTGTCCTCGTCCCCACCCACATAGACTTGTTCGGCTGAAGGCATATTGTTAAGTTCCTCTTTAGTAAATACAGATACAAAATATTTATTAAAAATACTACTCATCTCTTCATCACTATCTGTTATTTGACCTGTCTCAGTTTTTAATGGACCTATCCTTTCCCTAGTCTTAGTACGATATAACTGAAAAAAAACCTTTAGGATTTGTCTTTGCTTGCTCTGCTATGCGAACTTCATAGTTTCTTTTGCTTTCCTTATCTCTTTTTTAACATTTCTAACCAGTTGTACGAATTCCTGTTCTAAAGTGACCTCCCCATTTTTAATCCTTTTGTACCAAGCTCTCTTTTTACCTATAAGGTTCTTCAAATTCTTTGTTATCCACTTTGGGTCATTAGTATTCGATCTATTCAATTTGTATGGTATACTACGTTCCTGTGCTTTGTTTAGAATATTCTTAAATAAGTTATATATTGAATCCACATCGAAATCCCCATTTAAGTCACCTATCGCTGGGTTCATGTCTCGCTCCAAGACCGGCCCACACCCCATACCCAAGACTTTCCAATCAATTTGACCCAAAATATTTCTTAGGCTATTAAAATCAGCTTTTCGAAAATGTGGCACTTTAACAGAATTTTCTCCTACAGGTCTATTCCATTCTATGCTAAATCTGATTTCTTTGTGATCACTGTTCCCTAGCTCACTCCCTATTTCGATGTCATTAATTTGTGTTTCCCTGTTAGTTAACACTAAATCTAAAATATTATTTTCCCGTGTTGGTTCCTTAATGTGTTGCGTAAGAAAGCAATCGTCAATTAATTCTAGAAAATCTTCTGCTTCACTATTCCCTGTTTTGTTCAACCAGTTTATTCCACTAAAATTAAAGTCACCCATGACATAAATACTGTTAGATCTAGATGCTCTAGATATTTCATCCCATAGATGCTTTGCTTCCATTCTGTCTAAATTTGGTGGCCTATATATTACTCCTATTATAATATTATTTGCTTTTTCGTTTAATTCTATCCAAATAGTTTCTGTGTGTGGCTCAGTTTTGATTCCCTCTTTGAGACTACATTTCAAATTGTCCCTAACATATATGGCTACTCCCCCTCCTCGTCTAATATATCTATCTGTGTGAAATAGTTTAAATCCATTTATTCGATATTCAGCTAATAGTTCTATATTTTCTACATTCATCCACGTTTCGGTAAGTGCAATAATATCTATTTTTTCTGTGCAGACAAGAGCATTTAATTCGTTAATTTTATTAGATTTCTACTGTTAGTGTAATATACCCTAAGTGAATTGTTATTTTGAAGCCCTTCTCTTTCCCTGATCATTTTGCCAATTCCTTTCTCCCACAAACACATACTTTTATTACCTCCTTCCTCCAAATCAATTCCCATACCTCTATCTACTAACAGTTTAAACCCAAACACCTCTAACCACTTCTTCCAACGAGTTCGCAACAGCAACAACCCCAGTCCTCGATAGATGCACCCCATCACGAGCATACATTTCATTTCTTCCATAGAAGCGTTCCCAGTTGCCTGTGAAAGATATTGCATTTGATTTGCAATATCTTTCCAGCCGGCAATTGACACCAAGTGCCCTCGACATCCATTCATTTCTCACTCCCTTTCTTGGAAGAATGCCACATATGATCGGGATTCCTCCCTTGCTCCTAACTAATTCAATGGCTGTCCTAAATCTCTGTATTAGTTCCTCACTCCTAACTCGTCCAACATCATTACCCCCTGCACTAATACAAATAATGGGGTTGTTCCCATTTCCCGTCATAATATCATTCATGTTTCCAACAATATCACCAATTCCAGCTCCCGGATAGCAAACCCTTAATCTGTTCCCCCTATCTCTGGCACAAAACGTTCTGTCTAAATACCTCACCTGGGAATCTCCCACAACCAAAATTCGCTTCGATTCTCCCTTTTCCTTTCGAGCAGTTTGAGGGACCTGCGCTTCAATGCTCCTCGTTGCTTTGCCTCCTCTTTGAACAACAGGTTCACCACAGCACTCGTCCTCTAATACGTCAAATGCATTAAAAGTCCTTAGGTGTAGGCTATTAGTTGTCGGTTTTGCCAAAGTCTTCTTAAGACCCCTGTCTTTCACAACTTGCCAAGACGAGGTCTTCTTAATACTGGTTCCGTCAGTCCTTCTTAATGAGGTCCCGTCAACACTGGCCTCCTCCTTCGTTTCCTCCCGAAGTCTCAGCCGTCGTACCTCCTCCTTCGTTTCCTCCCGAAGTCTCAGCCGTCGTACCTCCTCCTTCGTTTCCTCCCGAAGTCTCAGCCGTCGTACCTCCTCCCGCAGGGAATCCATCTCTGCTCTCAGAGCTCCAACCAGACTCACCAAATCCTTCACTAATCCTTCCATTATTGCAATAATAATGTTACTAGAATCGGAATGTCCCCCCCTATTTAAGTGGTCATGTCCCCCCCCTATTTAAGTGGTCATGTCCCCCTTTTTAGTGACCCTTTTCATTTCGAGTCATTGTTCCCCTATTTGTTAGTGGCCCTTTTCTAGTGGTTTGCCCCTTTTTCCAGTGGTGGTGTCCAGTGTTAACTGCTATGTTCATTTTTATACCCTTTTCAGTGGTCATACCCTATTCAGTTGGCGTACAAAGTTTATCTGTCAACTCCACTTTTCCAGTGATGCTCTCTAAACCAGTAAAATGTTTTGCGTCAGCGAAACGTCACGCACGTGACGTTTTTTGCGTCACGCACGTGTGACGCAAAATGTTTTGCGTCACACGTGCGTTCTTATACCACTGGTTTTCGCGTCACAGGTGCGTCCTGACACGTTTTGCGTCACAGGTGCGTCCTGACACAGGTAGCGTCCTCAGGGGTATGAGCTACGAGGAGAGACTACGGGAATTAAACCTCACGTCACTGGGAGACAGAAGAGTTAGGGGGGGACATGATCACCACATACAAGATTCTGAGAGGAATTGATAGGGTAGATAAAGACAGACTATTTAACACAAGGGGACACTGGTGGAGACTGAGTGCCCAAATGAGCCATAGAGACGTTAGAAATAATTTTTTCAGTGTCAGAGTAGTAGACAAATGGAATGCATTAGGCAGTGATGTGGTGGAGGCTGACTCCATACACAGTTTCAAGTGTAGATATGATAGAGCCCAATAGGCTCAGGAACCTGTACATCAGTTGACTGACGGTTGAGAGGCGGGACCAAAGAGCCAGAGCTCAAACACAACTAGGTACCTCATGCAGGGGAGGTATCAGGTATCAAGCCCTGAGTACCACTGAAATAAATCCCTGTTAACCTGTGGAGCCTAATTTAACCCTCACGCTACCAATCCTTATCCAACATTGCCTATCTTAATTAAATATCAAACTATCGAACTGGCTCGATTAAACAACGGAAGAATAATTGCCGGTGATCATTGTGCCTGACATAGGCCTACCGGTCGGTGGACAAAGCCAATCCGCATAAATTTACAGGGAAAAAACAAATAAATAACAATGATAACCCAGACGGCAACACCGCGGGAACCCATGCGCAATTTTGGCGCGAAGCCAAACAGCTGATCTGCCCGCCAAAACATTGTATTTATAGCTGACAGGAGTGAGGCATATATCAACAAAGTTAACGCTCCTGTCTGACGGATGACGGGTACAGTTGACAGGAGGGAGAGTGACGGGAGAATATGGGTTGACAGAGGTGCAAGGGAATGGTGGAAGGAAGGAACTATCAGGGGGAAAGCGCCAAGCCATAACGACTATATAGCACTGGGAAGCGATCAGGTTAAAGATTAGGGATGGGACGAGGGAAAGGAATGGTGCCCAACCACTTGTGGACGGTCGGGGAATGAACGCCGACCTGCATGAAGCGAGATATGATCACAACATACAAGATACCGATTAAAATGTTTAAAATGGACAAAGACCTCTTTAAATTAAGAGCAAAAAGGCTAAAGAGACATTGGTAGAAACTGTAAAAGTCACACACAACTAAATAATTCATAGAGCGTGCAGGGACCCCACGGTGAGCTGGCGGGGAATATCCTGGTAAATAACACGACCAGTGGACCCTTGAGAGTACTTGTGGCAGGGAATATCCCAGCCATCTCCCTCCCTCGGGCCCTGACCCTAGGGGAAAAATTGGCGGTCCGCTTTCTGGTTTTTAGGGAGAAAATTAGCATGATTCAGTTGGCCTATATATATATATATATATATATATATATATATATATATATATATATATTTAAGGCACAACTCTCCTAAACACGAGAGTGAAGTATACAACTTTAGAACACTTTCCCACCAGGAGACTCGAACCCTAGCCAGCACAGAAGCCTTCCAGCAACTGGCATAACAGCTGGAAGGCTTCTGTGCTGGCTAGGGTTCGAGTCTCCTGGTGGGAAAGTGTTCTAAAGTTGTATATATATATATATATATATATATATATATATATATATATATATATATATATATATATATATATATATATATATATATATATATATATATATATATATACTATAAATAATATAAAAAATTATAATGAATATAAATCGAACTTTGAAGAACAGTTGACATTTTTCTGGTATTGGTTCTATATTGTATATATTTTTTTTCTAAGAATTTTTGACAAATCCCGAGAGAGATTTTGACATTGATGACGCTTACTGGCTTCATTTTGAAAGCATTTCCATCGTTACGAATGATTTCAAAATGTGTTTTGGAATGTTTGATGAGTTTGTGGCGAGGAGTGAGTGTACTGTGTACTGTGGCGAGGAGTGAGTGTACTGTGGCGAGGAGTGAGTGTACTGTGTGGTGTACTGAGTGTACTGTGGCGAGGAGTGAGTGTACTGTGGCGAGGAGTGAGTGTACTGTGGCGAGGAGTGAGTGTACTGTGGCGAGGAGTGAGTGTACTGTGGCGAGGAGTGAGTGTACTGTGGCGAGGAGTGAGTGTACTGTGGCGAGGAGTGAGTGTACTGTGGCGAGTGGCGAGGAGTGAGTGTACAGTGGCGAGGAGTGAGTGTACTGTGGCGAGGAGTGAGTGTACTGTGGCGAGGAGTGAGTGTACTGTGGCGAGGAGTGAGTGTACTGTGGCGAGGAGTGAGTGTACTGTGGCGAGGAGTGAGTGTACTGTGGCGAGGAGTGAGTGTACAGTGGCGAGGAGTGAGTGTACAGTGTACTGTGGCGAGGAGTGAGTGTACAGTGTACTGTGGCGAGGAGTGAGTGTACAGTGGTGGCGAGGAGTGAGTGTACAGTGGCGAGGAGTGAGTGTACAGTGGCGAGGAGTGAGTGTACTGTGGCGAGGAGTGAGTGTACTGTGGCGAGGAGTGAGTGTACTGTGGCGAGGAGTGAGTGTACTGTGGCGAGGAGTGAGTGTACAGTGTACTGTGGCGAGGAGTGAGTGTACTGTGGCGAGGAGTGAGTGTACTGTGGCGAGGAGTGAGTGTACTGTGGCGAGGAGTGAGTGTACTGTGGCGAGGAGTGAGTGTACTGTGGCGAGGAGTGAGTGTACTGTGGCGAGGAGTGAGTGTACTGTGGCGAGGAGTGAGTGTACTGTGGCGAGGAGTGAGTGTACAGGAGTGAGTGTACGTGGCGAGGAGTGAGTGTACTGTGGCGAGGAGTGAGTGTACTGTGGCGAGGAGTGAGTGTACTGTGGCGAGGAGTGAGTGTACTGTGGCGAGGAGTGAGTGTACTGTGGCGAGGAGTGAGTGTACTGTGGCGAGGAGTGAGTGTACTGTGGCGAGGAGTGAGTACAGTGGCGAGGAGTGAGTGTACAGTGGCGAGGAGTGAGTGTACTGTGGCGAGGAGTGAGTGTACAGTGGCGAGGAGTGAGTGTACTGTGGCGAGGAGTGAGTGTACTGTGGCGAGGAGTGAGTGTACTGTGGCGAGGAGTGAGTGTACTGTGGCGAGGAGTGAGTGTACTGTGGCGAGGAGTGAGTGTACTGTGGCGAGGAGTGAGTGTACTGTGGCGAGGAGTGAGTGTACTGTGGCGAGGAGTGAGTGTACTGTGGCGAGGAGTGAGTGTACTGTGGCGAGGAGTGAGTGTACTGTGGCGAGGAGTGAGTGTACTGTGGCGAGGAGTGAGTGTACTGTGGCGAGGAGTGAGTGTACTGTGGCGAGGAGTGAGTGTACTGTGGCGAGGAGTGAGTGTACTGTGGCGAGGAGTGAGTGTACTGTGGCGAGGAGTGAGTGTACTGTGGCGAGGAGTGAGTGTACTGTGGCGAGGAGTGAGTGTACTGTGGCGAGGAGTGAGTGTACTGTGGCGAGGAGTGAGTGTACTGTGGCGAGGAGTGAGTGTACTGTGGCGAGGAGTGAGTGTACTGTGGCGAGGAGTGAGTGTACTGTGGCGAGGAGTGAGTGTACTGTGGCGAGGAGTGAGTGTACTGTGGCGAGGAGTGAGTGTACTGTGGCGAGGAGTGAGTGTACAGTGGCGAGGAGTGAGTGTACTGTGGCGAGGAGTGAGTGTACTGTGGCGAGGAGTGAGTGTACTGTGGCGAGGAGTGAGTGTACTGTGGCGAGGAGTGAGTGTGCTGTGGCGAGGAGTGAGTGTACAGTGGCGAGGAGTGAGTGTACTGTGGCGAGGAGTGAGTGTACTGTGGCGAGGAGTGAGTGTACTGTGGCGAGGAGTGAGTGTACTGTGGCGAGGAGTGAGTGTACAGTGTACTGTGGCGAGGAGTGAGTGTACTGTGGCGAGGAGTGAGTGTACAGTGGCGAGGAGTGAGTGTACTGTGGCGAGGAGTGAGTGTACTGTGGCGAGGAGTGAGTGTACAGTGTACTGTGGCGAGGAGTGAGTGTACTGTGGCGAGGAGTGAGTGTACAGTGGCGAGGAGTGAGTGTACTGTGGCGAGGAGTGAGTGTACTGTGGCGAGGAGTGAGTGTACTGTGTACTGTGGCGAGGAGTGAGTGTACTGTGGCGAGGAGTGAGTGTACTGTGGCGAGGAGTGAGTGTACACAGTGACCGTGTATGTAGTGGCCACAGTACCCGCAAGTTACCTGTAACAGGTATCGAGAGGTCTCCCCCACACCGGCCTGGGCCCAGTTCACATAAAGGAAGTCATTGCTTGCGTGTGTACGAATAGTGTAGTGGATCATTTGTTTGATGTTAATGTGTCATATGCATACTGTAATGTATACATGGATATAGAACCACGAGGAAGGTCCAGGGGGGGGGGATGTATTAGTGGGGTGTAGGCCTACCGTATAGGCTTAATATGAATACCTGGAATGTATCAATTATCGTGTGAGTTAATGATATGATTATTTTATTAGTGTGTGAGAGATGTCTAGACATGAGACATGGGTTGTTAAAAGCGATTATTAGTAGAAGTAAAGATAAGGTAAAGTGCTGTTATTGATTGTTGACTCTAATTACCTGTACTCACCTAGTTGTGCTTGCAGGGGTTGAGCTCTGGCTCTTTGGTCCCGCCTCTCAACCGTCAATCAACAGGTGTACAGGTTCCTGAGCCTATTGGGCTCTATCATATCTACATTTGAAACTGTGTATGGAGTCAGCCTCCACCACATCACTGCCTAGTGCATTCCATTTGTCAACCACTCTGACACTAAAAAAGTTCCTTCTAACGTCTCTGTGGCACATTTGGGCACTAAGTTTCTACCTGTGTCCCCTTGTTCGTGTACCACCAGTGTTGAAGAGATTGTCTTTGTCCACCCTGACAATTCACCTGGAAATTTTGAAGGTAGTGATCATGTCTCCCCTTACTCTTCTGTCTTCCAGGGACGTGAGGTTGAGCTCCCGTAGCTCATACCTCTCAGCCTGTCATTAACCTGTGTCTCATTAACCAGAAGTTTGGTTATCTTGAGATGATTTCGGGGCTTTAGTGTCCCGCGGCCCGGTCCTCGACCAGGCCTCCACCCCCAGGAAGCAGCCCGTGACAGCTGACTAACACCCAGGTACCTATTTTACTGCTAGGTAACAAGGGCATAGGGTGAAAGAAACTTTGCCCATTGTTTCTCGCCGGCGCCCGGGATCGACCCCGGGACCAGAGGATCACAAGTCCAGCGTGCTGTCCGCTCGGCCGACCGGCTCCCCTACCGGCTTGGTTGTAAGAGTGTTAGTGTGTAGTCAAGACTTCCTGAGACACACAGCCAAGACCAGACGTGGCAGGTAGCGGGAGTCGAACAGTGACTTGGGGCACGGCAAGGAGGGAACCATTGCTTCTACATCAACAAGTCATGCTCTGGGTCCCAGTTCGAGACCCTGTTGGGGGGGGGCGGAGGAAAGAGGCTGCTTCTAATGTGGGGCGGGGGGGGGGTGTAACCTTTCTCTCTGTGGCGTTCAAAACGTCACTAAACTGATGTATTAATTTGCCCGAACCTAACCATACCGAGCAACCATGAATGGAAAATGGGTTGTCAGGTTAGGTTGGGAGATGCTGTGATTTTTCCACCTCTCTCTCTCTCTCTCTCTCTCTCTCTCTCTCTCTCTCTCTCTCTCTCTCTCTCTCTCTCTCTCTCTCTCTCTCTCTCTCTCTCTCTCTCTCTCTCTCTCTCTCCTCTCTCTCTCTCTCTCCCTCTCTCTCTCTCTCTCTCTCTCTCTCTCTCTCTCTCTCTCTCTCTCTCTCTCTCTCTCTCTCTCTCTCTCTCTCTCTCTCTCTCTCTCTCTCTCATAATTATAATTATATATATATATATATATATATATATATATATATATATATATATATATAATTATTTTGGTTAGATTAGGTTGTGTCTGGATATGCTTGGCTGGGATAGGATGTGTTAAGTGTCGTCCGGATAGGCTGGGATAGGTTATCCCAAACGCCATTCCTTTCCCACCGTCCCATCCCAAATCCTTATCCTAACCCCTTCCCAGTGCTATATAGTCGTAATGGCTTGGTGGTTTCTCCTGATAATTAACATTCCTCCATCCCATCCCTCCCTCCCTCCCTCCCTCCCTCCCTCCCTCCCATGCCCTCCACAGGTATTTCAATAGAGCGGTGAGATGGTTAATTATAGATAACCGGCGGTGTGTTGTAGCAGGTGTGGGGGTAATTATAGGTGCAGGCGCTGCCACACCTGCCTCTCCAGCACATGTGTATATGCAGTTTTGTATTTTTTAAAAGCTCCAAAGTTTCATTTTAGTGTGAGAATAGAAATGCTGCCAGCTGTGGGAGTGGGGCGTCTTATCTTGGGTCACCAGCTGTGGGAGTGGGGCGTCTCATCTTGGGCTACCAGCTGTGGGAGTGGGGCGTCTCATCTTGGACCACCAGCTGTGGGAGTGGGGCGTCTCATCTTGTGCCACCAGCTGTGGGAGTGGGGCGTCTTATCTTGGGTCACCAGCTGTGGGAGTGGGGCGTCTCATCTTGGGCTACCAGCTGTGGGAGTGGGGCGTCTCATCTTGGGCCACCAGCTGTGGGAGCGGGGCGTCTCATCTTGGGCCACCAGCTGTGGGAGTGGGGCGTCTCATCTTGGGCCACCAGCTGTGGGAGTGGGGCGTCTCATCTTGGGCCACCAGCTGTGGGAGTGGGGCGTCTCATCTTGGGCCACCAATTGTGGGAGTGGGGCGTCTCATCTTGGGCCACCAGCTGTGGGAGTGGGGCGTCTCATCTTGGGCCACCAGCTGTGGGAGTGGGGCGTCTCATCTTGGGCCACCAGCTGTGGGAGTGGGGCGTCTCATCTTGGGCCACCAGCTGTGGGAGTGGGGCGTCTCATCTTGGGCCACCAGCTGTGGGAGCGGGGCGTCTCATCTTGGGCCACCAGCTGTGGGAGTGGGGCGTCTCATCTTGGGCCACCAGCTGTGGGAGTGGGGCGTCTCATCTTGGGCCACCAGCTGTGGGAGCGGGGTGTTCCACACCCTGATGGCTTGGTGCTGTAGTCTGATGTTTAGTGGGTGTGTGTTCAGGAGTTCCTGGAGCTCCTGGATTGTCTGATCATATGGTGGACGGTGTTTGGCTGCTCTCCTTAGCGCCTTATTTTGCATTGAACATAAGAACATAAGAACAAAGGTAACTGCAGAAGGCCTATTGGCCCATACGAGGCAGCTCCTATTCTATAACCACCCAATCCCACTCATATACATGTCCAACCCGCGCTTGAAACAATCGAGGGACCCCACCTCCACCACGTTACGCGGTAATTGGTTCCACAAATCAACAACCCTGTTACTGAACCAGTATTTACCCAAGTCTTTCCTAAATCTAAGCTTGCAGTGCAGTTAAGTTGTTGTCAAATAATAGGCTCAGGTTTGCAATTTGCAACATGCATCATATTGGTCATATCATATCATATCATATCATATCATATCATATCATATCACATATCATCTGTTTCTTGGTGCTTATTTTCCAAGGCATTTCAGAGTTGTTTCTGAAGTCAGTTTGATGCCTTGCTTTTGTTGGCCAATAGCGACTTGGATTGTCCTGGTTAGCAAATGGTTTAATTGGCTAAACAAATGGGAAACACAAATGAGCAGATTTCACCCTGATTCACCTGTTCACCTAGTAGTAAATAGGTACCTGGGAGTTAGACAGCTGTTGCGGGCTGTTTTCTGGGGGTGTGTAACAAAAAGGAGGCCTGGTCGAGGACCGGGCCGCGGGGACGCTTGGCCCCGATATCATATTAAGATAACCTCAAGATAACCTCACTTTTGAATTAGTTTCTGACACTGAGTTTAGCTGATCTGTTATCTGTGAAGCTGCGGAGTGTGGCAGTGAATCTCTGTGCAAGATCCCTGTTCTGATATCCTGTATATCAGACGATATCACACGATATCAGACTGGTTACAGTGTCTGACTTGTCGCAAGATTCTGATGCATCTCTGAGTACTATATTAAACTGCTGTGTTATCGTCATATCATTAGTTATATGCTCGTATATCGGTTATATCTGAATGGGCTTCTCTGTGGGATTGTTAACCCACCGTTGCCTGTTCTTATACCCTTGTTCCTCTTACTTCACAAGTCTTAGATTAATTTCTTACAAATAGTTTACAGTTTACCTGTTAAAGGAAAATTGATCTGTACTTTTCTGCTTATAAATTAATCTAAGTGCTTGCGTAACTGCTTCGTGAATCTGGTCCCCTAGGTTCGTAAGTGCTTGCGTAACTGCTTCGTGAATCTGGTCCCCTAGGTTCGTAAGTGCTTGCGTAACTGCTTCGTGAATCTGGTCCCCTAGGTTCGTAAGTGCTTGCGTAACTGCTTCGTGAATCTGGCCCCAGGTTCGTAAGTGCTTGGGTAACTGCTTCGTGAATCTGGCCCAAGGTTCGTAAGTACTTGCGTAACTGCTTCGTGAATCTGGTCCCAGGTTCGTAAATACTTGCGTAACTGCTTCGAGAATCTGGCCCCAGGTTCGTAAATACTTGGGTAACTGCTTCGTGAATCTGGTCCCAGGTTCGTAAATACTTGCGTAACTGCTTCGAGAATCTGGCCCCAGGTTCGTAAATACTTGCGTAACATCTTCGTGAATCTGGCCCTTGCTCTTTAACCCTGAAGGTACGATAACATCAACTCTGACTCCATACACAGTTTCAAGTGTAGATATGATAGAGCCCAATAGGCTCAGGAACCTGTACACCAGTTGATTGACGGTTGAGAGGCAGGACCAAAGAGCTCAACCCCCGCAAGTACAAATAGGCGAGTACAACTAGCTGAGTACTGAAGTGAGTAGTAGTGAAGTGAGAAGTAGGTGAGTATTCTCTGTATTCATTGTATCAACATCTTCGTGGTAAGATAATGCTATGAACGAGAAGTTTCTGGTGTTGTTAAGGCGGAAAATCATACCATGTGAGAGGTAAAAATTGGGGGTTTGGTTCAGACTTTTACTCCGTGAGCTCTAATTGGCTCATTCCTTGCTCCTTATTCTTGTCTCAGTCCCTTATTCTTTCAATTCTTATCCTTATTCTTATCCTTATCCTATCCTTATTCTCACAATTCCTGCCTAAGAATGGGCTTCTCCCTTAACTGAGAGCTAAGCCCTGAGACCTTCCACGTGTTGGTTCAGGGCTCCCTTAGGTCAGCCCTTAGTGACGCATTTACCCATAGGGGGGGAGGGGAAGTGAGGTTAGGGGAGGGTGATAGGGAGGAACAGTGGGGGATGATAGATTAGGGTAGTGACTTGAAGCTGTATTGATGTCAACCACTGAGGCGTTGTGAGCAGTGGGCAGTGTCATATGGGTAAGTGGGAAGAGGGAGGGGGTGATGGGGCTGTCAGTGGGGAGGGGAAGGGAGGGAGGGGTGCTGGGGGGGATTAGGGGGTAAGGGAGGGGTGTTTACACCCCTGGCGCCTGTTCACAGCGAATTGCCCTTCATCCTTCTTTAACACCAGGGGTAGGGGGGGGGGTTAGGGGGTCTGGGGGGCAAGGGGAGCAAGGGGGGAAGGGGGCGGGGCACGGGGGCAGGGGGGGGGAGGAGATTTTTTTCATGGGACGTGGAAAAGAAGTTTGAAAATCCTCTTTAAAAAATTTTCAGCTTGACAACAGTCTTGGTGTAAAATTTCTGATCTTCCCTCGCTCTCTCCCTCTCCCTCTCCCTCTCCCTCTCCCTCTCCCTCGCCCTCTCTCTCGCCCTCTCCCTCTCCCTCTCCCTCTCCCTCTCCCTCTCCCTCTCTCTCTCCCTCTCCCTCTCCCACTCCCTCTCCCACTCCCTCTCCCTCTCCCTCTCCCTCTCTCTCTCCCTCTCCCTCTCCCACGCCCTCTCCCTCTCTCTCGCCCTCACCCTCTCCCTCTCCCTCTCATATAAAACCACATATATGAAAAAAGTGGGACGAAAATATGACCCTTCGAAGAGAAACATAGAACCCCCTACACGAGCACTGGAGTGTGCATGTATTAATGTACATGTGTTAATGTATATATTAATGCATATACGGTAGCTGAGCTTACCAGCCATACACACACGCGCGCGCGCACACACACACACACACACACACACACACACATCCAGCCTCTTTAATACTATCCATGTCGTTGTCATGTCCCCTTTCTCTGCCTATAGCTTCTTTTCCCCCCTATTCCACTCCCTCTCACTTATTCCCTCGCCCATTCCTCCCCTCCCCCTTGCATACCCCCCTCCCCCCTCCCCCTACACAAGGGTACAATTCTCTCAGGGGTTTCCGGCTGGCCGCCCCCATAGTCTAGTAGGCTGCGTTGGCGACAAATTTGCCCGTGTTTGATAGCCAGTCCAGGAGGGGGGGGAGGCTCCGAGCTGCCTTCAGCTGCCTAAAGCTGCCTTCAGCTGCCTTCAGCTGCTTTCAGCAGCCTTTCCTTCGTCTTCCTTCTTATGTCTTACCCTAATGCTGCCTTCTCCTGTATTCCCTCCTCCCTCTTCCTGCCTACCTCCCTCCCTCCCTCCCTTCTCCTTCTCCTGTATTCCCTCCTCCCTCTTCATGCCTACCTCCCTCCCTCCCTCCCTTCTCCTTCTCTTGTCTTACCTACCTGTTGTTTGTTCCGGAGATCAATGTCCCCGCGGCCCGGTCTCTTGAGTAGGCCTCCTGGTCGGGGCTCTGGTCAGCCAGGATGCTGAAGACAGATGCTCACAGCCTGGTTGATCAGATGTCCTTCTGAGAGTGATGTCTTGACACACATGACATCTGATAGTGATGTCCATGGAGGAAAGGTGACGTCATATATAAGATGGTTATCATTCTATCAATGTACTCACCTAGTTGTGCTTGCGGGGGTTGAGCTCTGGCTCTCTGGTCCCGCCTCTCAACTGTCAGTCAACATAAAATTAACCAACATTAACCAAGTCACTGTTAATATTGACTAAAAAAAATCTAAAAATGTTTTTTAAATTTTTTTTTGTTAATAATATAATTCCGTTACATGTGCTCTATTAGGACGACGTCCTGATTATATTTACCGAGGAATGAGGAATGATGGCGGCCACAAATAGGGACAGAAGTGGAATAAGAAAAGGAATAGGGAGAAACAGAGAAAATAAGGATGAAAAATAGAATATTAAGGAGCGAGAACTCTCAGGCTAAAATGGAGAGAGCCAAGATACAGGGGAGATACCAGCAGCACTTAAATCAGCAGATAGAGCTTCTCTGCACAAGGGGGGTAGTAAAGCTTTGGCAAAAAATTATAGACCAGTTGCACTAACATCACACATAATAACAGTTTTTAAAAGAGTGATTAGGAATCAAATTTCTAGTTGTATGGAAAATAATGAGTTACACAACCCAGGACAACATGGATTTAGAGCGGGAAGATCCTGTCTGTCACAGTTACTCAACCACTATGACAGATTCACAGTAGCTTTAGAGGAAAAGTAAAATGCAGATGTTGAATAAAACAGAATTTGAAGATGCCAGTGAAGAGTAGAGGTGCCATAGGCACAATCAGAGAACACTGAACATCAGAGGTCCAGTGAAGAGTAGAGGTGCCATAGGCACAATCAGAGAACACTGAACACCAGAGGTCCAGTGAAGAATAGAGGTGCCATAGACACAATCAGAGAACACTGAACACCAGAGGTCTAGTGAAGAGTAGAGGTGCCATAGACTCAATCAGAGAACACTGAACACCAGAGGTCCACAGCTGTTCAACTCCCTCCCAGCATGCATTAGAAATATTATTGGAACAAAGGTGGACATCTTCTAGAGGCCCTTAGACACGTTCTTGCAAGAAGTGCCGGACCAACCAGGCTGTGGTGGATATGTGGGCCTGCGGGCCGCTCCAAGCAACAGCCTGGTGGACCAAACTCTCACAAGTCAAGCCTGGCCTCGGGCCGGGCTGTGGTGGATATGTGGGCCTGCGGGCCGCTCCAAGCAACAGCCTGGTGGACCAAACTCTCACAAGTCAAGCCTGGCCTCGGGCCGGGCTTGGGCAGTAGAAGAACTCCCAGAACCCCATCAAGCAGGTATATGTGGGCCTGCGGGCCGCTCCAAGCAACAGCCTGGTGGACCAAACTCTCACAAGTCAAGCCTGGCCTCGGGCCGGGCTGTGATGGGTATGTGGGCCTGCGGGCCGCTCCAAGCAACAGCCTGGTGGACCAAACTCTCACAAGTCAAGCCTGGCCTCGGGCCGGGCTGTGGTGGGTATGTGGGCCTGCGGGCCGCTCCAAGCAACAGCCTGGTGGACCAAACTCTCACAAGTCAAGCCTGGCCTCGGGCCGGGCTTGGGCAGTAGAACAACTCCCAGAACCCCATCAACCAGGTATATGTGGGCCTGCGGGCCGCTCCAAGCAACAGCCTGGTGGACCAAACTCTCACAAGTTAGAAGAATGTTTAACCAAAGCATGGTAGAAGGGTAGATAATGAGAGGGAGAAATAACAGAGAAGGAGAGGAATGGGAGGGAGAGAGGAAAGCCAGAGGAAGAGGAACAATAGACCAATGGAACAGGCGGAACAGTTGCCAGGGAGGGTGGATGGGGGCGGCGTCTTGTCCTTCCCACCGTGTTGGCTGTGTTACTGGTCACATGGAGGTGACGGCAGAGTTTGTGTGGCATTATACACCCTTACCCCTTCCATCCCTCTCTCCTCTCCCTGCCCTCTCTCCCTTCCATCCCTCTCTCCTCTCCCTGCCCTCTCTCCCTTCCACTCTCCCTTCCATCCCTCTCTCCTCTCCCTGCCCTCTCTCCCTTCCATCCCTCTCTCCTCTCCCTTCCCACTCTCCCTTCCATCCCTCTCTCCTCTCCCTTCCCACTCTCACTTCCATCCCTCTCCCCTCTCCCTTCCCACTCTCCCTTCCATCCCTCTCTCCTCTCCCTTCCCTCTCTCCCTTCCCTCTCTCCCTTCCCTCTCCCTTCCCTCTCCCTCTCCACTTACTGAGAGCATCAATGCCCTGGCAGTAAACCCTGGCCAGGGTCGCCACGGAGTACATGAAGTATATTCGTCATGTGTATGTGTCCTGTATACATGTATTTTCTTCCTGTATTGATCTAGGCATGTTATGTATATATGTATTTTCTTCCTGTATTGATCTAGGCATGTTATGTATACATGTATTTTCTTCCTGTATTGATCTAGGCATGTTATGTATACATGTATTTTCTTCGTGTATTGCTGTATTCTCGCCATGTGAACGTATATATATATATATATATATATATATATATATATATATATATATATATATATATATATATATATATATATATATATATATATATATATATATATATGTATAAGTTGAGCTGAAGCTCCACCCCCGCAAGCACAATAAGGTGAGTACACATGCACAGGTCCTGACGGCCGAGCGGACAGCGCTCTGGGGTCATAATTCTGAGGGGCCCAAGTTCAATTCTTGGTCGTGGAAGTAACACGTGGGCTAGAGTTTCTTTTCACCTGGTACCTCTGTTCACCTAGAATTCCATACCTGCGAGTTAGACAGCTGTTGATTTTTTTTATTGTTGCCGCCGAAGGCGGGTAGTTTATTGTGCACCCCATACTCATCCTGTGAGCGGTAGCGCAAAAAGCATTACAGAGGGCACAAAAGGTCTTTATCAGACCTCATCTTAGATTATTACATAAACAATTTCTTCAATCCTTCACACCTTATAGATACAATGTCAGATAGTTACAGAGAAAGTGCTATTACAAGAGCTACATATTTACAGTAAGTCATCATACATTAATGGTAGGTCTTGTCGCTAATACATAATAGTTTGACCAATGGGGATATTACAGAGTCATAGGGGAGCTTCTGTTTATTATTAGTCCTCACAATACACTACTTGTTTCTGAATCTCATATGTCGTTCATCTACTGGAAGCGAAATATGGATACAGCGCAAGGATTTCAGGTAATTTATCCATGGTGATAAGATAGGTTGCCATATCATACAGAGTGAGCTTTGATTTATCTCTAAAAGGCTCAATTTTAACTACAATCCAAGATATAGTGTTCGAGTGAGTGTCCCTGTCTATGTCCACACACTTTACACTTTACTTCATCTAGATCCCTATACAAGCCCAACTGCCAGAGATACTTGTAGCCAAGTCTTATACGAGCTGTGACAACACCTGTTAGTCTACTGACTTTGTTACGTGCCCCATACACATGTTTTACTTCACACATTTCATTGTGATGAACAATGGACCTGCTAGTTGGGTAGGGGGGGGGGGGGGTAGGTGAAGTGTCGAGCCTTCACCTTTGAAGACTGACATTAACTTTTATACATGGACATCTTATATAATACTAAGAAGGGGGGGGGGGATTACCCAGTCTGTCTCACTATCTATTTATATCTATCTGTATCTGTCTCCATAGCTTCAACTACTCCACGGACACCGTTTACCCGATTTCATTTCAGACTTCATGAAACTAGCTCGGGGGTGTTGGGATATAGGTTTAATGTCCTAAAGCATTTAACTTACGGGTATACCGACTAGCCTATGTTCGTCCTATACCCCAGAGCAGTCCCCTTGCAAATTGAAGTGAGGCTAGCCACAAGCGTTTGGGCTCCAAGTCTGGACATACAGACCAACAGACTCAGGTGATAAACTCCTCCTCTCGTCTGAAAAAAAACTCCTCCTTTCGTCTGGGAAAAAAGTTGGTCAACTAATATGTAGACGACAAGTTTTCCTCCCCCCCACAACCCCCCCCCCCCCACAATCCCCGCAACCCCCCCCCCCACAATCCCCGCAACCCCCCTAACCCCCCCTCAAGAGGGTATGAGCTCCTTGGCGGGAGATTCGAACTGGGGAACATAAAAGGAAGCAATTTACAGTAAGTATCTTCGATACTTGAGTTGGGGGAGTTGTTGTGAATGTTTAACGTGGTGGTAGTGGTGGTAGTGGTGGTGGTGGTGGTGGTGGTGGTAGTGGTGGTGGTGGTGGTAGTGGTGGTGGTGGTGGTGGTGGTGGTAGTGGTGGTAGTGGTGGTAGTGGTGGTAGTGGTGGTAGTGGTGGTAGTGGTGGTAGTGGTGGTGGTAGTTGTTGGTGGTGGTGGTGAGGTGCAACACTTTAAGCCTCGCCTATCAGCCTTGTCGTACCATCTTCCTCAGTATCTTATATGTTGTAATCATGTTCTCGCTTCCAACGTTGTGAGGCCTAATTTCCTTTTTCTTGTTGCAAACTCTTCTACTTTTATATTTTGGTTTAAAATTCCAGACTGGGCGTATTCCAGGCCGGTGCTGCGTGTTCCAGCATTAGTATTCCAGGCCGGTGCTGCGTGTTCCAGCATTAGTATTCCAGGCCGGTGCTGCGTGTTCCAGCATTAGTATTCCAGGCCGGTGCTGCGTGTTCCAGCATTAGTATTCCAGGCCGGTGCTGCGTGTTCCAGCATTAGTATTCCAGGCCGGTGCTGCGTGTTCCAGCATTAGTATTCCAGGCCGGTGCTGCGTGTTCCAGCATTAGTGTTCCAGGCCGGTGCTGCGTGTTCCAGCATTAGTGTTCCAGGCCGGTGCTGCGTGATCCAGCATTAGTGTTCCAGGCCGGTGCTGCGTGTTCCAGCATTAGTATTCCAGGCCGGTGCTGCGTGTTCCAGCATTAGTGTTCCAGGCCGGTGCTGCGTGTTCCAGCATTAGTATTCCAGGCCGGTGCTGCGTGATCCAGCATTAGTGTTCCAGGCCGGTGCTGCGTGTTCCAGCATTAGTGTTCCAGGCCGGTGCTGCGTGTTCCAGCATTAGTGTTCCAGGCCGGTGCTGCGTGATCCAGCATTAGTGTTCCAGGCCGGTGCTGCGTGTTCCAGCATTAGTGTTCCAGGCCGGTACTGCGTGTTCCAGCATTAGTGTTCCAGGCCGGTGCTGCGTGTTCCAGCATTAGTGTTCCAGGCCGGTGCTGCGTGATCCAGCATTAGTGTTCCAGGCCGGTGCTGCGTGTTCCAGCATTAGTATTCCAGGCCGGTGCTGCGTGTTCCAGCATTAGTGTTCCAGGCCGGTACTGCGTGTTCCAGCATTAGTGTTCCAGGCCGGTGCTGCGTGTTCCAGCATTAGTGTTCCAGGCCGGTGCTGCGTGATCCAGCATTAGTGTTCCAGGCCGGTGCTGCGTGTTCCAGCATTAGTATTCCAGGCCGGTGCTGCGTGTTCCAGCATTAGTGTTCCAGGCCGGTACTGCGTGTTCCAGCATTAGTGTTCCAGGCCGGTGCTGCGTGTTCCAGCATTAGTGTTCCAGGCCGGTGCTGCGTGTTCCAGCATTAGTGTTCCAGGCCGGTGCTGCGTGTTCCAGCATTAGTGAAACAAAGGTTGTGTAGATATCCTTGAAAGAGACATAATTTAAGGTTTCTAACGGCGTGCCAATGTTTGCCAGCGTCGCATATGACGCCGATGTTATCCAGTTTATGTGTGTGCCGCTGGAGATAGTCTTATATCTACTCCCAAATCGTTTTGACTGCTGTAGTTACCTTTATGGTGCAGATACCGTCACGTCTCCTCCCCCCCCCCCCTTTCCCATCTTCATTATTTTACACTTCACGGGATTGAATTCTAGCAACCATTTGTTTAATATTAATGTAGATTGTCAAGATCATCCTTTTTCAGCAGTTCTCCTTGGTCTTAAAGGCCTTATTAGCTTGGCATCGTCTGCAAACATTGACATGAATGAGATGCCTTCCTCGGGGCGGATCATTGACATGAAATAGGGACAACAGGCGTCCCAGGAGCGAGCCTTGAGGAACTCCACTTGTTACCTGTTTAGCTCGAAGCCTTATCTCTCACTGTGTCTCTGTTTCCCGCCCTACAGGTAGGTCCTTGAAGCAGCTTCTTCAAGTTGTTCCTTCGCCCTGATAGATGGTTTAACAGTTATCCCAGCTTTCTTCACCATCTTTATCTCTCTTTGTCTCTGTCTGTCTGTTCTGTCTGTCTGTCTGTCTGTCTCTCTCTCTCTCTCTCTCTCTCTCTCTCTCTCTCTCTCTCTCTCTCTCTCTCTCTCTCTCTCTCTCTCTCTCTCTCTCTCTCTCTCTCTTTGTGTCTCTCTCTCTCTCTCTCTCTCTCTCTCTCTCTCTCTCTCTCTCTCTCTCTCTCTCTCTCTCTCTCTCTCTCTCTTTGTCTCTCTCTCTCTCTCTCTCTCTCTCTCTCTCTCTCTCTCTCTCTCTCTCTCTCTCTCTCTCTCTCTCTCTCTCTCTCTCTCTCTCTCTCTCTCTCTCTCTCTCTCTCTCTCTCTCTCTCTCTCTCTCTCTCTCTCTCTCTCTCTCTCTCTCTCTCTCTCTCGCTCTCTCTCTCTCTCTCTCTCTCTCTCTCTCTTTCTCTCTCTCAACAGGGGGTGGGTGGGTGGGGTTGGGGGGTTGGGGGGGGGGGTTGAATAGTAAAGATAATTAAATACGAGAAACAATCAATAATATTGAAATCTCTCAGACATACCAGTTGCTATCCTGTATGATATCCTGAGCATGGCTTCTACACAACACCTTGGTATTCCAATATGATATCAATTTAATTCATCACATACATCCAAGCTGACATTATTGCTTGTGAAACATGCAGATGATAACCGAATGACTTCGTTATCTTGCTCAGATATCCATTACTGATCTTAAACACAGGTTTTTTTCCTCTTATCTCAAACCTAAACCAAAATAATTAATTAGCAAATAATTGAACCTAAATAAAAAAACTTTCCATTCCAGACTTTATAAATAAAGTCTGAATTCTTTAAATCTATTAAACTATGTTATTTTAACAATAACACCAATTAGAATTGATCTAGTGTTGGTAACACTGCTGATATCGTCTTAGATATCAATTTAATAGGATATCCCTCTGTTATTTTCACTATAAATTTCAAACTATTTTCTTTTGCCCTTTTTTGTTCATTATTTCTTAAACCAAGAAAATTTCTCTCAAGAACAAAGAGGAACGAAACACATGATATCCAACACGAATGTTATCCTGTTAACCATGAATAGCCAAATGTTAATTAACCGATGGTAATTAACAGTTGATATCTTGAAGAAATGTGGGTTTTCGAACGATAATCTTTTTGTTCCAAGAACATTGTGTTCAGGGGGATTAATAATTATATATATTTCTGCGCCTTATCCACACGGCTGGAGGATATCATCTGTTGCTTAATCCATTAATCCACCAGTGTCAGGTGTCGATATCTGCCGTTATCCATTCTGTTTACTAAAATCTAGGTCCTGTTATCTCTTCCGTTCATGTACCGTTAATGGAACACGTTTACGTGACAATGAAATATATGTGAATGTCAGATGTGTAGCACATCTGCCTGCTGCAGTGGGAGAGGTCACCTCCACACCTGCTACACACCTGTATGTAGTGAGGATGTGAGCAACAGTGTCGAGTAGAGATTCATTTCTTGATTTGTGATGCGGCTCGGAGGGCTGGTGACAGATGTGTGAATGGGGGTGTCAACAGGTGTGTCAACAGGTGTGTCAACAGGTGTGGCAGTGCATGAGGACTCCTGTCACGCCTTGGCTTCAATTCCTGGTTCATTCGTGGTTCCACTCATGAAGAACCGCTGTTGGTTCCAGTGTTCCAACTGCTAAAAATTTGGGTCCAGTTTTCTCACGTCCAATTTGTGGTTCATTGAAACGTTCTCACGTCCAATTTGTGGTTCATTGAAACGTTCTCACGTCCAATTTGTGGTTCATTGAAACGTTTTTACGTCCAATTTGTGGTTCATTGAAACGTTTTTACGTCCAATTTGTGGTTCATTGAAACGTTCTTACGTCCAATTTGTGGTTCATTGAAACGTTTTTACGTCCAATTTGTGGTTCATTGAAACGTTTTTACGTCCAATTTGTGGTTCATTGAAACGTTCTCACGTCCAATTTGTGGTTCATTGAAACGTTCTCACGTCCAATTTGTGGTTCATTGAAACGTTCTCACGTCCAATTTGTGGTTCATTGAAACGTTCTCACGTCCAATTTGTGGTTCATTGAAACGTTCTTACGTCCAATTTATGGTTCATTGAAACGTTCTCACGTCCAATTTGTGGTTCATTGAAACGTTCTCACGTCCAATTTGTGGTTCATTGAAACGTTTTCACGTCCAATTTGTGGTTCATTGAAACGTTTTTACGTCCAATTTGTGGTTCATTGAAACGTTCTCACGTCCAAATTTGTGGTTCATTGAAACGTTCTCACGTCCAATTTGTGGTTCATTGAAACGTTCTCACGTCCAA